>JAURVB010001884.1:0-14591 GCA_033002965.1 Piper betle
ACCTGTAACGACCCAGCCCAAAGTGCAACGTAATGGGCTAAGTCATTTCTTTAAAATGGGTACCCTGAAAGTTAAAGATCTATAGTCCATTCCCACTTATAAACAGGATATTCTCCCAGTAGGTATTAGATGTGGGACTAAGTTGAGGGATCTCACAATCCACCCACCTTAGGGAATTTCGTCCCCGAAATGCCTATTCTTGGCCCGTTGCTAGCCCCAACCCACATCCTTTCTGGCCCGTGACCGGCAGCCTAGCCAACGTTTCTAGTCTTGGCCCGTTGCTAGCCCCAGCCCACTACCTTTCTGGCCTGTGACAGGCAGCCTAGCCAACGTCCCTACTCCATCCCACCATCTAACACGGAACCAGGTCGGCTCTGATACCATTTGTAACGACCCAGCCCAAAGTGCAACGTAATGGGCCAAGTCATTTCTTTACAATGGGTACCCCGGAAGTTAAAAGTTAAAGATCTCTCTAATCCATTCCCACTTATAAATAGGATCTTCTCCCAGTAGGTATTAGATGTGGGACTAAGTTGAGGGATCTCACAATCCACCCAAAGTGCAATGGACCCGATGAGGAGTTGAAGAAGCTACGGCCGGGGTGTGTGAGGCACTGACACTGAGTGCAGTGATAGCCGCCCCACAAAAAGGCTACGGCCGGGGTGTGCAAGGCATTGGCACTGGAGTGCAGTGATAGCTTCCCCATAAAAAGGCTACGGCCGGGGTGTGCGAGGCACTGGCACTAGAATTGGTAGTGAGAGCTTCCCCACAAACGGGGCATAGCAATCACCCGAGTGCAGTGATAGCTATCCCACAAAAAGGCTACGGCCGGGGTGTGTGAGGCATTGGCACTGGAGACGGTAGTGGTAGCCTCCCCATAAAAAGGCTACGGCCGGGGTGTGCGGATCACAGCGGACACCTCCTCCGCATTGTTTTGGAGTATAGCGGAATCGCTCCACCGCATATTAAAATAAATATATGAAAATGGTGGAATGTACTTGTTTGTTTTATCTATTATACTACTTAGTGTTGTAATCACTAACGCGGAATTGCCTCCGCAGGTGTGCAGATCCGAGATTAGATGATTGACAACTAGAGCATGGAGCAAAGTAATATGAGGACTCCTTTTTGTTATTTAATTGAGGAATAAGTGTGGCTGCTGGGAAACGGTCCAAGACTGTGGGATTTTATTATAAGTTATGATTTCTAATAATGTTTGACATAATTGCTTTAATTTTGAGTAACACCTAGCCAGTTAGGCCCACAATATTATCATGAAAAATGGCGGGTTGTTACAGAACTAGTCGGTTCAACTGTTAGTTCGAGTCGAGTCAGCTTCATGGACCGCGAGCTGAGTTGAGGCCAGTGTGAGTTATGAGTGATGAGGGTCATGTATGCTAAAATGTATGATGATAACGCCTAAAAGATGATGAAAAATGGGTTATCAAGTATATGGAGGTATACAGTATTGATTGTTATTTTTATTTGATCGTAGAATAGTTTTAGGCCGAATAACGCATTAGGACGCTTTGGATTATATTCGGGTGGGTTATTAGTTATAGAACATATCATTTGGATGTTGTTGTGTTCGTTTGATTTTACGGGATTTTTTCCAATTTTTTTTTGATTTTTTTGTAGGATTTATTAGGAGATAGTTATTATTATTGACTCGAGTCGGAGTCGGAGTCAAGTTAAGTTTAATTTACAAAAATGCCATCGCACGCCCATTCATCTTCCCCGACACCTTCCTCACCCTAAACCCTAGCCGCCGTCATTGGGTGTTGCTGCCGCCGCCGACGCCACATTGCCGCCAATCAACGTCGCCCTGCCCCGCCGTGCAGTCGCCGTGCAGCCACGACCCACCCCGGCCACCATCTCGCCGCAACGACGTCGGAATCGCCCCACGAAACCACCTCGGCCTTCTCCACTCCGAGCCAGATTCTGCCACCGTCCGGGCCGCACCGCCGCCTCTGTGGCCCTGACAACCACCCCCTCACCATCGCTGACGTTTCCCCCACCATCCCGACCACCGTCGAGGCCGGCTGCAACCTCGATCGGAGCACACCGCCACCGCTGCCCATTTTCGACGCCGCCGTCGACGGCCATCGCCGCCTCGGCTACCTTGTTTGACACCGCCATCGGACCAAGCTCGTCGAGCTGGTGCCGATAGACCCCCTGATTGCTCCGTCCTGAATCGTCACCGGAAAACCGCCGAAATCCACCGAAAAACCGCCGACACTCGCCGGAAAACCGCCGGAACCGCCGGAAAATTGGATTCGTGGGAAATTCGCCGGATCATCCGTCGAACGCACCTGGTCCAATCTAATCAGACTTCGGATGCCGCTAGTTGCCGAATTCAAGTTTCAAGCCACGAAACAGAAACCCTAGCCGTCGCCGATTTTCGACGACGCAAGGTATAATTTATTTTAATTTAATTATTTAAAAATATTGATTATTAGAATTGCATGCCAGGATTTGTGTGTGTGTTATAAATATATATTTAAATGTAGGTTTGATTAAGAATAGAAATATGAAATTGTTTGGTTGAGGGGTGTTAAAAATGGAGGCTAAGAAATAAATTAGGGTAACTAGGTAATTATCATGATCTAATGCAAATTAGCCTAAGTAGGCTTGCTATAATTGATATAGGTTAATGTGTGTTGATTGATGAGTGATTGTGTTGATTGTGTGTGCATGCTATAGGATGTGTGATTCATCATGCAAGCGTTAGTTATTAGCTTGATTGTGTAGGTACGGTGTAGGAGCTCGCCGCCTAGGTGCGTGGACCCGTTTGGAGCTTCTACCAGGTCCATTTAGGACTCGTTCTCTGTTTTACGTTACTCTATTGTATATTTGATTTATCATGTGTAGGACGAGTTAAGTGGCGTTTTATCGGATCCCACTTAATGTAACAACCCGCCATTTTTCACGATGTTGTGGGCCTAGCTGGCCAGGTGTTACTCACAATTAAGTAAATATGACTAACATTTTTTATTTAACAAAAACATATATAAAGATCCCACAGTCTTGGACTGTTTCCCAGCAGCCACACTTATATCTCAATTAAATAAAAAAAAGAGTCCTCATATTTATTTTGCTCCATACTCTGGATGTCAATCACCTAATCTCGTATCTGCATACCTGCGGAGGCAATTCCGCGTTAGTGATTACATCACTAAGAAGTATAATAGATAAAACAAAACAAGTACATTCCACTATTTCCTTATGTTTATTTTAATATGCGGTGGAGCGATTCCGCTATACTCCAAAACAATGCGGAGGAGGTATCCGCTGTGATCCGCACACCCCGGCCGTAGCCTTTTTGTGGGGAGGCTACCACTACCGTCTCCAGTGCCAGTGCCTCGCACACCCCGGCCGTAGCCTTTTTGTGGGGTAGCTATCACTGCACTCGGGTGATTGCTATGCCCCATTTGTGGGGAAGCTCTCACTACCAATTCTAGTGCCAGTGCCTCGCACACCCCGGCCGTAGCCTTTTTATGGGGAGGCTATCACTGCACTCCGGTGCCAATGCCTTGCACACCCCGGCCATAGCCTTTTTGTGGGGCGGCTATCACTGCACTCAGGTGATTGCTATGCCCCGTTTGTGGGGAAGCTCTCACTACCAATTCTAGTGCCAGTGCCTCACACACCCGGCCGTAGCCTTTCTATGGGGCGGCTATCACTGCACTCCAGTGCCAGTGCCTCACACACCCCGGCCGTAGCCTTTTTATGGGGCGGCTATCACTGCACTCCAGTGCGATGGAGGAATCGCTGTGCCTCACTCACCCCGGCCGTAGCCTTTTTATGGGGTGGCTATCACTACTCCAAAACAATGTCGATGCATTACAAAATTCACGTACATAACACGACCCAGTGTCGGACTGAGTCAATTCATTGACCCCGGTTGCACTCGGTGCATGGTAGTCGAATCTGGGCTCAGGCCGACCTAGGCTACCAACAAGGAAAGTATGATGTTCTATCTATTATACGTACCTGATTTGTGATTACGTCTGACTGTGACCCGTGAACCCTAATACAGTAATGGGGAGGTCGCCTGGGACGGAGATGAGGGATGAAATACTCCCTCCTCCTGCATATATATACACTTCAACCATTCCCTCCATTAAATTCTCATACCCCATCATCCATTGGTATTTCCTAGGTTCAACGACCCCTTCATTAAATTCTCACACCCCATCATCCATTGGTATTTCCTAGGTTCAACGACCCCTTCATTAAATTCTCACACCACATCATCCATTGATATTTCCTAGGTTCAACGACCCCTTCTCCTTTTATAAAGAATAAATAACGGCTAGGGTTTGTTGAAGCACCCTTTCACCATAATTCCTTTAACCGGGTAATTGGGTAATTAACACGGTTCACTTAACCTTTTCACTCAACCTCTTAAATGGTATGGTTCACTTTACTAGTTTAAACGGTTAAATGGCATGGTTTACTTAACCGGGTAAAAATACTTAACCGGTTAACTAATACTTTCCACTTGACCGGGTAATTAATAATTAACCGGGTAGCGGGTAAATAATTTAAACAAATTCATGGATACCAACGTTCGATCCCACCGCGTCAGATATATATATATATATATATATATATATATATATATATATATATATATATATTCCGGGTCTTTACACTTAACTCGGGCCATTTTGCCAACAGTTTTATTTCGGATTAATAACCCTCGAGGATGAGATCCCTCGAGTTTGTTTTCGAACTTCAGATCCAGCTCACGATGCCTTCGGGCCTATTGTATAAATCCCAACCCAGGCCTATATATGTATAGTTTTCATGTTTTCGGTGAGAGATGGGATGAGGGGTACTTGCAGCCACGTCTTCAGATAGGGCGTGTGCTCGGAAGAGCGGGCTCTGGAGCTGGGGAGGACCCACTTAGTTCCCGAAGGATCCGGACAACTCCACCTTTGAGTTCCTCAAACCCGGAGAAGTGTGGAGGTTTACGGGTACTGCAATGCAGCGCATGTCTAGACTTGTGGTTCAAAGGGTACTGAAGGCGACTGCCTGAGAGTGCTCGGCCTTTGTGCTCAAGGCCAGGAGTAATATGGAAGGTGCAGAGGGCGGTAAGGAATGAAATTTGATGCGAGAAGCGATAGAGAAATGGCCAAGGTATGAGAATGAGAAAGAAAGGGGGACGTTGTCGACCCGAGGGCGACGGCTCCCATATGTGCCCTGATGAGAGTTCTTGAGGAAGTATATGGTTTTGATTCAACAGGAGAGTTTGCTCTCCTGTGCCAGATTGATATTAGTTATTTTCCAGGCCGGTAACACTCGTTACTGACGGTTTTCTATATATATGTAGGTGAGGAATGCGAGCGATGAAAACTGTCGGGACTGCGGAGGAGCAGCACGGAACCGCGCACACATGTACCTGCCGCGTGTAACGTATGTATAATGATGGTGTGTTATTGTTATGTAAATGATAATTTTGATGTGTTTGCGTGAATGAATTACTTGTTATGAAACGAACTGATAAATATGAATGAGTAGGGAGCCTTGGAGTTCAGACTCGGCTCGGGTAAAAACGAATGAGATAATGATTTAATGTCATGGTAGATTGTTATGTGTTATCGTATTTTCATAAAATAGTATATATTTTGTTTTGGTTTCTCATTTATTGTTTTGTCTTATTTTGCTTGTACATCATAGCATGCATGTAGGACCGCGTTAGAACCCAATCGTTCCCATTCATGCATTTCATATTTGCACCTCCATCTTGAAACGCCGAGAGTAGATCCTGGTCGGCTTAACCAAATCTAGTAGATTAGCGAATGGTTCGGTCGCCGGTGACATTTCCGGGTCGGTTCACGGGTGAGCCGAAACGGGGTGTCACACCAAATCTCTTAAGCACTTTTTTTATATAGTTTTTTTTTAATCTGAGTATATGTCGAGAACAATCCCGATGTATTTGAATTCCTAATACAAAAGACGCATTTCCATGATCTTTCATTTTAAATTTCTTTGATAAAAATCTCTTGGCTTCATGCAAAAACCCTATATCATTAATGGCAAACAATATATTATCAACATATAAAACTAGAAAAATATACTTATTCCCACTAAACTTATGGTATATACAATTATCAATTACATTAATCTCAAAATCGAATGAGAGAATAACTTGATGAAATTTATGATACCATTGACAAAAAGCCTACTTAAGTCCCTAGATGGATTTCTTTAATTTGCAAACCATATTCTTTAAATCTCTAGATACAAAGTTTTCTGGTTGCACCATATAAATTATTTCATTAATGTCACCATTTAGAAACGCAGTCTTTACATCCATTTGATGTAACTCAAGATCAAAATATGCCACTAATGCTATAATTATTATGAATGAGTCCTTTGAGGAAACTAGAGAGAAAGTCTCATTATAATTGATGTCTTCCTTTTGAGTAAAACCCTTTGCAACAAGACGAGTCCTATATCTTTCTACATCACCTTTCAGATCCCTCTTAGTTTTAAATATTCATTTACAACCAATAGGTTTCGCACCTTCAGGCAATGGGACAAGATCCCAAGCATCATTAGCTTTTATGGACTTAATCTATTCATTTATGACATCAATCCACTTTTGATAATTAGAACTCTTCTTGGCTTGATGAAAGTTGATTGGATCATCTTCCACAAGTCCAATGTTGTCCTCATGTTTTGGGAGAAAGATGATATAATCATCTAAATTTGCATTTGTCTTCTCTTATGGATCACCTCAATGGCATTTGCTATGATGTAAAACTATCAACACGAGTCGGGGTTTTATAGTTTGAACCGGTTGGTTCGATCGTTATTTTTAGTCAAGTCTATTTCAGACTACACGTACTAAGTCGAGGTTGGTCGTGTGTTATGAATCACGAGGGTTATGTGTACCCAAGTATATGATTATAATATTAGTAAGACAATAGCAGAATGAATTATCAGAATATATGAGTGTACGCCCAAATTTTTATTATTTTAGTATTAGACCGTAGAATTATTTTTAGGCCGAATAGCGCATTAGGATGTGTTATAGGGTAGTTTGAGTGGGTTAATAGTTATAGAGCATGTCATTGTGATGTTGTGGCGTGTATTATATTTTATGGGATTTTCCCTATTTTTTGGATTTTTTAAAGGAATTATTACAAGTTAGTTAGTTATATTTGTCGGACTCAAATCAACTTTTATTTATGGTATCATCACCGAACCATTTCATTACACCCCCCCCCCCCCCTCACCCTGACATTTCTCTTCTTCCCCCAAATCCTCAACGCCGCCCCTCTACTTGTCGTCATCGTCGATCAACGTCGCCAAGCCCCACCCCGTTGTCGCCACACCGCCCTAATTGCCCCCGGCCGTTGCTTGGCCTCCACGATGCGAGGGAGTTGCGTCCTAGCTCTGCGCTCCCGTTGCCTGCAACTATCACTGTCGCCATCCAGTTGCTGACTCAACGTTGTTGACCCTCCCACGACTTCCCTGATAGGAGCGGAGCCCATTGCCTCTCATCCTGGCCGGATCTCGTCACCCACCACCGACCGCCCTTGTTTTGCCCTTTTCAGTGAGCTGCCGCCTCCACCGACCATGTCAACATTGTAGACGTGTCGAGTTCACTGAGCCAGTGCCAATGGTACCCCATACCACCACTATTCGGCTAGTAAACGCCGCCAAAGACTGTAGCTGGAAAACTACCAAAACCTGCCAGAAAACTGCTAGATCCCTACCCAAAAATAGGATTCTCTAGAATTTTTCGAATCCTTCGCGAAACTCATCCAATCAAACCTGATTGAACTTCGGGTGCTGCCGAGCGCCAAATTCGATCTCTAAGACGCGAGACAAAACCCTGGCCATCGTTGATTGCCGACGGCGAGAGGTATAATTACCTTCTATTTAATTATTTAAAATTAATGATTATTAGCACAACATGCTAGGATTGATTAATTGTCGTGATAAATGTTTGATTGTGCACGAAGTGATGATTTGCATGATTTGATTAATAGTGAACGAATGTTAGTGATATAATTAGGTAAATTAAATCTAAGCATGCTAATTGAATGCAACTTAACTTAGAAAAACATAATAAAATTGGTCTCAATAGGATGAGTTAGAAATATTCCTGCACTAATAATTGTTGATTGTCTGATAGATGATGATTGCATTGATGTTCACGATGAGTTTGATGCATCATTCAATTAGTGGGAGTTAGCTTCTAGATTTGACATGTAGGTACAGAGTAAGAGCTTGCCGTGTAGGCGCGCAACCGCGATTAGAGCTTCTGCCATGTCCGTTTAGGATTCGTCCATGTTTTATGTTTTATTCTATTGTATGTTTGTTTTATTATTTGCAGGACGGGCTAAGTGGCATTTTATCGGATCCCACTTAACCCGGGTTATCTAATCAATCGATTTTCTGGATTAATAACCCTTAAGGATGAGATCCCTTGAGTTTGATTTTAAAGATAAGATCCATCGCATTCGCCTTCGGGCATATTATATAAATCCCTTCTCAGACCTATATATAATTTTCTTGAGTTTTCAATGAGACGAAAGAAGGGAAAACCAACTCACCTATAACATAAGCGGGTGCATGTACCAGTCAAAGCGAGCTTTGGATTAATGAGTAGGTTGTTCCAAGTCTGAGGGATCCCAACATGTGAGATCCCTCAACTTAGTCCCACATCTAATACCTACTGGGAGAAGATCCTGTTTATAAGTGGGAATGGACTAGAGATCTTTAACTTTCGGGGTACCCATTTTAAAGAAATGACTTAGCCCATTACGTTGCACTTTGGGCTGGGTCGTTACAAATGGTATCAGAGCCGACCTGGTTCCGTGTTAGATGGTGGGATGGACTAGGGACGTTAGTTAGGCTGCCGGTCACGGGCCAAAAAAGGTCGTGGGCTGGGGTTAGCAACGGGCCAAGACTAGAAACGTTGGCTAGGCTGCCGGTCACGGGCCAGAAAGGACGTGGGTTGGGGCTAGCAACGGGCCAAGAATAGGCATTTCGGGGACGAAATTTCCTAAGGTGGGTGGATTGTGAGATCCCTCAACTTAGTCCCACATCTAATACCTACTGGGAGAAGATCATGTTTATAAGTGGGAATGGACTAGAGATCTTTAACTTCCGGGGTACCCATTTTAAAGAAATGACTTAGCCCATTACGTTGCACTTTTGGCTGGGTCGTTACACAACAACTCCCATTTTGAGTTCCTCACACCTGGAAAAATGTAGAGGATTACGGGTATTGTTTATTACAGTGCATGTCCGAACTTATGGTTCAAAGGCTGCTAAAGGTGACTGCCTAAGGGTACTTGGCTTTCGTGCTCAAGGCCAGGAGAATTGTGGAGAAAAGGAGAGGGCTTAGGATATACTGGTAATCCTAAGGGACCAGGAAGATGAGAAAATATTGAGCGAGGCATCAAGCCGGTCAGTTCGGGACTCTATCGGGTCTATAGCCTGGTGACTCCTCAGTAGATGCCCTTAAGTGTGTTCACGAGAAGTATATAAAAGTTTTCTTCAAAATGAGAGTTTGCTCCCATTCGCTAGTATGTTATGTAGTTATATTTTTGGACTAGTAACATTCGTTACTGATGCTTTACATATGTGTATGTGTGTGTGTGTGTGTGTGTGTGTGTGGGTGAGGATTAAATACTAGATATGTAGGCATGGACGGAGGAACAGTGGCCTACCTTGCACACACACACACACGCATGCCAACTGAATGTTTGTTTTGACTGTTTTGTTATGTTATTATGAAAAAAATGAAATACTTATGATGAAGATTTTGGTATATAGAAATAGATAATGATAACAGGATCTGAAATATATATGTTAGTGTAAATATTGCTTGATAAAGGTGAAGATGAACAAATGAGCAGATGGGTCAAGACAAAAAAAACGTAGGATATTTTGATGTGGCCAAATTAATGTTTACGTGAAAAATATTGTGTAATGGATGTTGATGATTTTATATATTTATACATGATAATTTAACAGGGTGGTCCCTAATTGCACTTTTAGGGGAGATTCTGTCCGTTTTATTTTCGGAATTTCTATCGTAATTTTTTTATTTTGTAAACTAGTTATCATGTCATCTACGTAGTAACATGATAGGATTCCGTGCATTCATCCATGTATAGCGATCAGTATCTTCCATCTTGAGATGCCGAGAGTAAATCTAGTCGGGATCCATGGCGGTCTGATTCAGTTTGCTAGCCAGCCAGATTCAGGGTGTCACTCTTGAGGCTGTTGAATTTGCTCTTCGGGTAAAACTTGATGATTGTGAGTAGGGAGATTCTCGACATTGTCTTGTAATTCTGGTATTGTTTCTTGGACAACATCAGGAATATGATCTTGATTATTGTCAAGAACAATCATGGGAAGAGAAACCAATTCTTCTTCAAAGATAAAGTCTCTAACTTTATTTCCCCCTCTAAACTTAACATCCTCAAAGAATTGGATATTTCTCGTCTCAAAGAATGACCTTGTTGTAGGATCATAAAACTTATACCCTCTAAACCGTTCAGAGTACCCAACAAAATAGCTACTAACCATTCTTGAGTCTAGTTTTTTTATTTGGTTGATAAGGCCTTGCCTCAGCTGGACAGCCACAAATGCGTAAATGCTTAATACTAGACTTTTTCGAATCCACAATTCATAAGGGGTCTTAACTGTTGCCTTTGTTGATACTCTATTAAAAAGATATACTACTATCTTTAGTGCCTCACCCTAGAGTAAATTAGGTAAAGTAGTATGAGCAATCATACTTCTCACTACGTTTTTTAATATTCGGTTTGGTCTCTCAGCAACACCATTTATGCTAAGAGTACCTGACATTGTGTATTGTGGGACGATTTTGTACTCCTCAAGGAATTTGGCAAATGGTCTTGGACATTGTGCACCTGAACCATCATATCTACCATAGCATTCACCACCATTGTTAGATTTGATAGCCTTAATAGTTTCGTCAAGCGGTTCTCAACTTCAGCGATATACGCCTTAAACATGTTCAATGCTTGAGACTTCTCATAAATGAGATAAAGGTAACCATAACAAGAATAATCATCTATGAATGTAATAAAGCATTGTTGATCATTCTAAGAAGCCATAGAAAATGGCCCACAAATGTCTGTATGTATTAGTTTAAGATGCTTGAAGATCTATTATCACCTAATCTCCTTATATTTGTTTGTTTTCCCTTAATACACTTAGTACAGACTTGAAAATCTGATAAATTAAGAGAATCAAGAATTTCATCTAACATAAGTCATTCAATTCTTTGTTTAGAAATGTGTCCTAAACGCTTGTGTAGAGTAAAGTAGAATTTTCATTGGTGAATTTTTTGTACCATGTAAACCCAGATACAAAGTTTGATTTCAGGTTAGACAAAAGCGTACTTGCTTAAGCTGTATCGTTTTTATAAAATGCTTTTTAATTTCTTTAAGAAACTCAATGGTTGTAGTAACCATCTTAGACACATCACCCTTGAAGGTCTCTGGAATCCCACACTCCATGATTATAGGACTCATACGATTTTAGCATTCTTACTTCTCAAGGTCCCATTTTTCCTCAATGGAACTTTTATCTATAAGAAAAGCAAGTTGTTCAGTCCTTAACACAAGGTCAAGATCCATGCAGCCGAGTACGATCATCACACTCTCTTTCTAATCCTTAAAATTATCTTTAAGCATTGGAACTGAATTGATGTTGGCAGAAATCATAGAAGCAGATTGATTAACTAAAAATAAAACAAAATAACATATACATAATAAGATTAATAATTCAAACAATGGTAAAACTCATCAAAAGATACCTAGCACAACATTAATATTTAGTCTTTGGATAAAAATATTAATTTGTAAGTGGTACTCTTTGTGGGCAATAAATCTTATCAAATAATAAATCTATCTTTGGACAAATTTATTATTTATATAAAATCTTGATAATTATCTCATCTTTATTAGCACAAATGTGTGTATAACTCTATCAAATACTAAACTTCCTTTAGACCAATTAATATTCATATGAATCATATACCCACAACCGTCTTAATATTTTAAAATAAATTAATTTCTACAAAAGAGATTACTTTGATAGTATATTGTAGCAATTAATAAATTCTAAAATATTAATTATAACTAAACCCATAATTGGAATTTAATAATTCCAAATATAAATAACATAAAACTGAAAAATTAATCAAAATATCTTTATTTAGAAATTTCTGAAATTATAACCTTTTCTCCTTTTGTAATTTTATTTTCCTCATTAGATATTTTACTAAAAGAGGACATTGATTTAAGAATAAATGTCTCATATACAATTTCTTGTATTTTCCTTACCTAATGACAGTGCCGAATTTGGGGTACTCCTAATGGGTTGAAGACTATTTAAATTTATTCCCTCTTACAAACTAGTATTATTTTGGGATATTGGAAAACTCATTGTTGGACCTGGTTAATTACTTTTTGTTGTTGAAAATAAAATCATTAGATCTGGATGTGATATGGAACTAGACAGTACTAATAAGATTTTATTTTGTGATCTATCTTTTTTTGAATCTTGATCCAAAATTAAACACAAGTTAAATTAATCCTCAATGATCTAATATGAAGATACTCTGATGTCACTTGTTGTACATTTAACTTAACTAAATAATACAGAAAAAAAACATCACAATAAAATCTTATTCTTCTTCATATTAAATCATTAAGAAAATAGAATTCGATAACAGAAGTATATATGAACCCATGAAATCAAAATGATTCTTGACTTCTTTAGGTTTTGATTTTCCAAATTCAACACTGGTTCTCTAAAACTCAAAGTTTCTAGATGATGGGATACCAAAAAAAACTACGGGCAAATTTGGAGACCATAGCCGTATTTATCCTTATTTTTCATAATTCCAATTGAACCCATCATAAATTACAGATTACGAAAATAGTATCTATACATATTTATCAGTACTTATCTTAAATATATCCATATTTTTATCTTAAATATTCATGGCCCATTAATCTTAACTTTAATAGATCAATTTAATTTTGGCTAAACCTTAATAATAGCATATGATACAATTATATATACATGTATATATACATCCAAAATCCAACATTGTCTACTCCTCCCAACGTCCTTCATCCCTCACAACAACAACACCTCACGGCATAGTTATTGATTTGCGGTGTTTCTGCTGGTGGCCGGCCACCGTTGCCGCCTGCCAGTCATAGGCTGGCCGGAGCAGCCCTGGTTGGGCCTTGTCATGTCCTAGCCACATGCTCCAGTCCTAGCCCAACTGAGTTCTTCCTTGGCCGAATAGCAGCCATGTCGACGGCAGTTGTGACCGTTGCTGCTTTTGTGGGCAACATTAGGTATATCTTACTACAGATTGATTTGATTTTAGTTCATGATTGTGGATAACTTAGCATGATTAAATTATAAAAATTTATATGTATCGCATTGAATTAGAGAAAATATGAAGTTAGGTATTAATTTTTACAAACGATATAATTTGATTGATAATTGGCTAGGATGACTAAATATGAGTTGTTTGCATGGAAATGATGTACGAGATAGCATTGGGAAATTTACATAGGCAATTGGAGATTGAATTATGCTTAGGTGTTATTGATTATAATTGATTTCAAATGCTATGATTAATGTATAATTAAAAACCATAGATTTCTGTCATTAAGGTGAATATGCAAGTTACTAATTATAGAATTTTGAGTTATTTGTAATTGTGCGAATTGGATGCCTAGGTTGAGATTGTGATGTAAGTGTTGTTGCATGTTTAATATGCTATGATAATGAGTAGATGCATATGCATGCATCGATTACCAGGTTGGTATGTGAGAAAAAGGTAATAAGGGCTAAGTTATTACGAGTACTCAGGTTATTTTAGTAACCACATGTATTATCTAATTGCATATGTTTTGTTATGTTCTTGTTTGACTGATTGTGATTTTTTATATTTCTTCATCGCATTTATGCATCACATGATTAGAATGGATATTAATATTTAGTTTTAATGTGTAGGTACAAAGTAGGAGCTCACCACCTAGGCATTAGAACATGTTTGAAGCTTCTGCCAGGTCCGTTTAGGTCTCACCTCTAATTATTGTTCTATTCTATCGTAATTTTTTTTTGTTGTTTGTAGGATAGGTTAAGTGGTGTTTTATCAAATCCCACTTAACTTGGGCCATTTAGTCGAATAGTTTTTCGGATTAATAAATCTCAAAGATGAGATCCCTCGAGCATGGTTTTCGCAAACAAGATCCACCACAAGTTGCCTTCGGGCCAATTATATAAATCCCTTCCCAGGCCTATATATATATATATATATATATATATATATATAGTTCTATCAAGTTTTCAGTGAGACAAGAGATGGTGAAACTAACTCGCAAGTACCATGAGCAGGTGCATGTGACAGTCAAAGTGGGTTCTGGATTAGTGAGAGGTTGTTCCATTCCTGATGGATCCTGATAACTTCGCGTTTGAGTTCCTCACATCTGGAGAACGTGGAGGTTTATGGGTACTGTTAAGTACCTTTTGATCCCGAACTTGTAGCAATGCTGTGT
>JAURVB010001885.1:0-12858 GCA_033002965.1 Piper betle
CGGAATCGGCAACGTGACCGCAACGCGGCCGCGGCGTCGCGGCGCGGTTTCCTCGCGTCGCGGCGGTCCGATGGGGGCCGGACCTGAGTCGGGCGGTAGGGCGACGCCGTGGCCGGGCTGGGCGGCGTCGATCGGCGGCCAGGCGGCGCCGGCCGTGGCGGCGGTGGCGCGCGAACAGGGGCGGCGCGGCGAGGGTTTGGGCGCGGGGAAAGAAAAGTTGGGGTGAAAAATGGGTGGCAAACTCGTAAATAATACTTGACTCGTCTCCGGCTCGAGTCAAGTATCATAACTAACTCGTATTAAATCCTAAAAAATTTCATAAAAATCGGGAAAAATCCCGTAAAATCAAACAACACCAAAAAAATTATAATGACATGCTCTAGAACTATCAACCCACCCAAACTGCCCGAACGCGTCCTAACGCGGTAAACAGCCTAATATTAATTCTACGATCCACTATATATAAAAGTAATAAAAAAAATGACTGGCATACTCTCATATATCTGATAACTCATTCTGTTCTGCTGTATTCATGACGTTATCATCATATATTTGGGTACGCATGACCCTCATAGCTCATACACGAGACCGGCGTCGGCTCGGTACACGTGTCCTGAAACTGACTCAACTCGAAAAATAACGGTCGACCCGACCGGTTCTGAATATAAAACCCTAACTCGAATCGTGGGTTTTACACATTCTAATCTATAACGACCCGCTCAAACTGGACTGGGTGTTACCTAAAAATATAATTGATGTAATGATAATATTCCAGAACATGAATTGAAATACAGCAAATAAATCTAGAATTTATAACTTGTAGAAATAAAACATGTTCTAATGCATATGACAATAGATAAAATAACTGTCCCACAGTCTCGGACCGTTTCCCATAGCCACAACTATAACACAAGAGAATAATAAGGAAGTCCAATTTTTATTATCAATTCTCCAAGCCTGGGTCACTTTTATTCTTCTGTCCAAAGCTGCTCACCCGCGGAGGCAATTTTGAGTTAGTGACAAAACCACTAAGCCACATAATTAAATTAAATAAGTCAATATAATCCCTGTTATCATTTCACCCGTCTTTATTATCGTTTCACAAGTCTTTTAGTAATTATCTCTCAGGTCATTCTGATATTAGTAATTGTCTCTCAGGTCATTCTGAGATTTGTAAAAGTCTCTTAGGTCATTCTGAGATTAGTAATTGTCTCCCAGGCCATTCTGAGATTAGAAATTTTCTCCCAGTTCATTCTGAGATTAGGTGGTCTCCCAGGTCATTCTGAGATGAGTCATTGTCTCCCAGTTCATTCTGAGATTAGGTGGTCTCCCAGGTCATTCTGAGATTAGTCATTGTCTCCCAGTTCAGTCTAAGATTAGAAATCATCTCCCAGTTCATTCTGAGATTAGTCATTATCTCCCAGTTCATTCTGAGATTAGTCATTATCTCCCAGTTCATTCTGAAATTAGAAATCGTCTCCCAGTTCATTCTGAGATTAGTCATTATCTCCCAGTTCATTCTAAGATTAGAAATCGTCTCCTAATTCATTCTGAGATTAGGTGGTCTCCCAGGTCATTCTGAAATTAGTCATTATCTCCTAGTTCGTTCTGAGATTAGTGCCGACAAAGGTTACCAACTTGGAAAAAGATAACATTTCAAATAATTATATGAACCTAGATATTTCGAACTCGCAACTACGACCAATGATCCTAATCTGAACGAGAACATAAAATTATACATAAGTATAATTTTATTCGGGTAGAAATACATGCAACTAAATGCCTAATATATATCTCATTATTAAAATTGAACAATATTAAATATTAAATTATTAATGTGATATAATCATTTAAATCCTACTTTACAATTTAAATTTATTATCTAAATCATAATTAACACGTAATAAATGATAAAATAATTATCAACTTATAAACAATTTTTTAATTATTATTATTAGTATATTTTCCTTCTGTTATAATTTTTAATCGCTATCATTATTCATAGTAATGTAATTAATTAAGTTGTTCAATTAATTTATTTAAAAGAATTTGTATTATCCTAATTCATAGATATTACTAATTATTTTAAATTATTCAAATCAATAAAGGTATTGAACTTTATTTATTTTCATTATACTATTTAGGTTCAACACTTGTGATTGTTACCCGACTATAGTGTAATAACACATTTTCTACATTATTGACACGTTATTAAAATAATCAATTTATTTACCTAATATTAAATTTAATATGATAAAGGTAAAATCTTTATTTTATTATTCACTTATGACCGTCCGATTTAATTTAATCGCTTGTTGTGCGCCGATTAATTATCGACCGTTTATTATTACCGTATTTTTTTATTACTCGTGGCGATTTCGTACAATAATTAATTAGTTTAGTAACTTTACCCATAACCCATTTAAATGATTATTTTTGAAAGATTTATTACGAGTTAGTATTATTTTTTAACTCGAGTCGGTATCGAGTCAACCCATATTTACAAAACTGCCACCCTCCTCCTTCTTCTTCTTCCGTCGCCAATCTTCTCTTCTCCAAAAACAGGTTCGTCCTTCTCCTCCAACCTTATCTTGGAACCCAATTGAACCACCATCTAAACATCCCAACAAAGCATCAACAACAAGATAAAATCAGCAAGCGAGGAGGCCTCATGTGCGTGATTTACAATAGCGATCCAAGATGCCGTCCTGCACCAAACCAGGCATGTTCCTCTTCTCCCAGCGTCAAGACCCCTCCTTTCTTGCACCTTGCTTCAATTCAGATGTTCCACGACCTTAGGCTAGCATCAAAACAGGAAAGATTGGCCACCTTTGGACTTTGCATGGAGTATGGTCGTTCACCCCACTTCTGCACTTCGCCACCATGAATTCAGGCGAGAAGGTCGTCTGTTGTGGACTGTTGCGGCGGCCTGAACTGCTGTGAAGGAACCCATGATGCTGTCGACGAAGCACAACCGGTGTCGACCTCTATGAACGTCCATTACAGCACCTATTGCAGCAGAACGTTGCCACTTCCATCACCCATGCAACTCCGCCCATTCACCGCTGCAATTCCGCCACCCACTGGAAACTCCTTGGCGAGCCCTCCCTTCGACCCAGCAGCAAGAGAGGTCATCGGGGTTGTGAGGGCTGCCTTGAAATTATTCTTAAGGTCGCAAATCTTGCCCAAATTTCAAACTACTCGGCCATAGATGGGATTCCAGTTTCTAGTTTAGTTCTTGTTGTTTATTTTTTATTGCAGACTTTATTTCTCATGTTTATCAAGCTTAGTATCAATTAAAAATACATATGAATGCATGAAATTAAAGAATAGGGAGATAAGAAGGATACCCAAGCAAGTAAGAAGCCCCGGTAAGGAAGAGGAGAACTAGCCCCTTACACCATAATGACGTCCTCTTTCAAATATATAAAAATGAAAATGATGGCTAGGGTATGTAAAAACACCCCTACACCCGTATTTCATTTAACCGGGTAAATAATAAAATGGGTAAATAATTAACCGGGTAAAGAATATAACACGTTCGGTCCCTCCCAGACCGCGTTCAGTCCTTTCCGGACCGTGTCCACGTCCATCTTTTTTTTCACAGTCTTTACAGGATCAGACATGCATGGTTGGATAACCTGAGCCGAGAAAATAGCAGCTACCTCTAGGAAGACAGACACATGGACATAAACATGCCAGAGACACTAATGGGTTCATGACATACATGATCAGGATCAGGCTTAGCACCTGGAAAACACAACCGCCATCCGAGTAGGACAACCATCGTCCGAGTAGCACAACTACCATCTGAGTAGCACAACCGCCGTCTGAGTTGCACAACCATCGTTCGAGTAGCACAACCATTGACTGTGATGCACAACCACTATCTGAGTTGCCCAACCACCAACCGTGATGCACTACCACTAACCAAATGCACACTACTGTAGTCCATGATGTACAACCACCTTTCTTATATTGCACTACCACATACCAAGTGGAGCAATTATTGTGCAAGTAAGGGCCAAGTAGTTACCTCACCTTACAGGAGGACAACTACTTGAGGATTTTCATAGCTTTGCACAAAGACCACATGCCACAACATTGAGAGAAGAGTTGGGTCAAAGATTGAGGATAAGATATAGCTATGTTAACATCATCCGGGCAGAGGAAAGTTAGCTACACTAGAATTATTTGGATGTGATGGCACAGGATTGACTTCACCAACCATCTTGCATACCATGGCCTTGACATGACATCCTTGTGTCAGATGTGTATTGCAAGATAGTCTTAGTGATAAGATAGTCTTAGTGATAGTCTTATGGGGATCATCAGACAGTGCTAGTAAGTCTTTTAGGGATGTATATGGACAGAGTTAGAGAACGTGATAGTATGATATCAATATGGGATGACGACAGTGGTTAGATTATTCAGTCAGTGTGACAACATGCGTGTGACCCACAGTCAGGGTACACAAATAAGATGTTAACAGATGATCAGATACACAGTTTAACTCATTTAGAGTTTGGCCCAGCCAGAGAGAAATGTTTGACTCGTATTAGAATTTTGGCATAGATGATGGGTTTAGTTAGGTAGCGTCCATTAGGAAGACATTGTTTACCTTGTGCTTCGCCAGCATGATTAGGTCCTTACCTTGAGACATAGGATTTAGCCTTGCCTAGAGTATAGAGGTACCTTCGTGGTATTGTTTAGGACTTACAGTGCAGATAACCGATGGCCGACCAATTTGGAGGAGACAACTTCACCGCATCTTGTGAGCGACACAGACAAGGACTTCAGTCAGACTAGACCACGCTAACCAGATAGATGGACACCATTGTATGCTCATCTTAACTGACAGCTTTGCTTGAGAGTCTACCACAACGGTAGTAGTCATGTGTGTCAAGATTAGTGCTACAAATCAGTACAGGACGGCAGGTCACACACCACTGAAGAGCGGATGAGACACGAGTCATACCTCACTATGAGTCCCCGTAGACTCGAGGAGAGATAGTGGTTCTTTGGGCCGTTTGAACCCCATCCATTTAGAAGCGCGTGATTAGTATAATATTGAGAGACACATGCCTATTGTTAGTTGATTGAACTAAAGCCACTTAGGAGCCATCTCTTACACTCGTCGTTGATTGGCTGTTCCATAGCTGGCCACCTATGGCGGAGTCTAAGATGATGATCTTGGAGACATGTCCCTGGACCTACCCATATTTTTGAGTCCCCCAGTATCATATATAGAGTTTCATTACCCCATTGAGACTCAGATGTAGATCCTTACATCACCATAGATAGAGACATGATGTCAAACTAAGTGAGGATGGGACACCTCCCAGCTAGAACCCTAGAGTAATATGACTAAATTTTTTGGAGAGATCCAGTCTCTTTCCATGTGACCAGATATGTCAGACAGAGCCAAGCTTTGACCTGAGTATGTTCACACTACCTTTCTAGATATATCAGTCCTACTATCTATTTTTCTAGATGGTTGAGATGAGCAGACATTGACCAGTGCATGTGTCACAGACCAGGTGCAAACTCCACAGTTGCATGCAAAGTATGCTATCATACTCCTTGAGACACACTGTACATGTACAGGTGTTCTTGCCATCATTCCATCACAGAGAGTCTTTTCAGTAGCAGTTAGTGGTTGTATAGATAGTTACGAGAGTCGTAGCATGCAGTAAAGCCATAGCAGCTGTCCTTGTTCCATTATGGAACTGAGTGATATAATTGATTTAGGATCGAGTTAGTTACGACCTGGTGAGCAGTCTAGTTCCTCTTACAAAGACACTTGAGTGTTTGACATAGACTGGCGACATGGAGCCATACAGCTCATTAGCATTTACTTTTATTTAGTACTATAGTCCACCATATGACAGCAAGACTCATAGGACACCCTAGTATAGCCGCAGGATTTGGAGTATAGTGCCCTGAGGGTACATGTAGTTGACCTATTGCATTGATGAGGATCAGGGAGATATGGGTAGATGTTAGGCTGCATACCTCATACTGATATAGTTTTTCCCTATGTAGTTCAGACTAGTACCTTGCAGTACCTTAGAGTACTCACTTGACCACGCCATAGACCCTTAAGGGTGAACCTAGGTTTTTCCTGCTGGGGTCATTATATTTAGTCCCATAGTTGCAGGACCCTAAGAGCTAGTCCAGCGAGACGACTCTAGCATGTATGGTCAGTCCAGCCATATGATTATAGCTTGTATGGTCAGTCCAATTAGATGATTCTAGCTTATATGGCATGTTTAGCTAGATGATTCGACCATGTATGGTCTTGTCCACCCAGATTAGTAAGGAGCTAGCGATCTTCATCAGTGTTCAGTATTCCAGCTTCATGTTGGTCTTTTTGGGTCGTGTGCAGCTAGCTCTCGATGGAGAGCTACTAGTTTGCCAATGAGATGACATCTGTAGTTGATTCCTCTGATCGCAGTTAATCTGAGAAATTTCTGAGGACAAAATTTTTATAAGGATGAGAGGTTGTAAAACCACATTTTTGGGTTGGGGTTTAACCCAATTTTAGTTTTGTCCAATTCGGGCAGTCTAGAATTATTTTGAGCAAGCTCGAGCCAAAAAATTTTATGAATATGAGTATGAGGCCTAGATGGCCATATGAGCATGTTATTGAGGTTGAGTATACCCGACATGCATATGATAGGTTCAATTATGATACAGTAGAGCATGAGTTATTAGTGTATACGCGAGGTATACATATGATTTTTATGAGTTAGTTAGGATTTTAGGCCTACATCTAGGCCGATGCAGCGTTTAATATCGGTTTGGGATTTTCTGGGTATTTAATTTGCATGTAGCATAGGAATTTTAGATCACTATAATGTGCCCTTATGGGCCCAGCTTGATTGAGTTCAGGGTTCGAGGCTCATTTAGCTTTCTTACCTCAATTCCAGCCTATAGTCACTTTTATAAATCGAGTCAATTTTGACTTTGAATGGACTCGATCCGAATTTTCCATCCACATAGCAATAGTATATATATATATATATATATATATATATTGCATATACCCCACTAGGCCACTGAGTTGTCAGACACTCGGATCGTACCACATGGCAAAATCTGAGGCATCCACTAAAACCTAGCTTCATATATAGATTTTCAAAGGTTTTCTCCCCCCCATTTTCAGAGTTACACCCCTAATGCCGCCACCACTTCCACTCGCCACCGGTGAGACCCCGACCCTCCTTCGGCCACCCATTTCATACGGCCATGACCACCTCACGGCCAGCTTTCCATTTGCACCACTCACAACCACCGGCGACCGAGTTTTTGATCACTATTCATCATTGCCGCCACCACCATTTGGGTCTTTTTCCAACGCCGGTGACCCACCTCCAACTAGTCTGACCACCCCTACAACTTCATCTTGCCTAGATCTACATTTTGAGACAACCCACGATGACCAGTGTTGCCGTGATCGCCAACAATGACCGTCGTTGCCGCGATCACCGCCGATGATGTCGCCACACTTGGCGGCGATCCACCGTCATTTCTTGCTTATTTCAGGCCAACAAGTGGCCGGACTCTGCCAGTCGACACCACCAGTAGCTTTGTCTTTACCTCCTCTATCAATCATGACCGACAGCGACACCAGCCGCGCCATCGTCGGCATTTTCCAGCGATGGTCAACGGCCGCTCCGTACGACCTGTTTGTCCGGTTGGTGGTTTGGTTGCCCACGACCGCGTCCACCAGCCCGCAATTGCGTCCGCTTGCCCGCCTAACCATGCCCAAGTCCGGCTATCCAGTTCAAGTCTGCCCAGCCAACCCAGCCTATTTTCCAGACCGGGTTGGTTCAGCCCTGTAAAACCCGTGACTCGAGTTAGAGTTTTACGGGAGCGAACCAGTCAGTTCAACCGTCGGTTCAAGTCAAGTCAGCTTCATGGACCGCGAGCTGAGTTGAGGCCAGCTGTGAGTTATGAGCGATGAGGGTCATGTATGCTCAAGTATACGATGATAACATCAAAAAGATGATGAAAAATAGGTTATCAAGTACATGGAGGTATGCAATATTGAATGTTATTTTTATTTGATCGTAGAATACTTTTAGGGCCAAATGATGAATTAGGACACGAAATAGGTGAGTTTGGGTGGGTTATTAGTTATAGAACATATCATTTGGATGTTGCTGTGTTCGTTTGATTTTACGGGATTTTTCCCAATTTTTGATTTTTTAGGTTTATTAGGAGATCGTATTATTATTGAGTCGAGTAGGAGTCGAGTCAAGTTTAATTTACAAAAATGTCATCGCACGCCCCTTCATCTTCCCCGATTGTCCTGCCGGTGTGCGCAGGGATGCCACGAAGCCGCCTCGGCAGTCGCCACTTCGAGCCAGATTCTGCCACCGTTCGATCGCCGTCACTCGCCACTGTGACCACCAGTCTCACCCTCCCGCCGTCGTCGACGTTTCCCCCATCATCCCTACCGCCATCGAGGCCGGCCGTAGCCTTCGATCGGAGCACGCGGCCGCCGCCGCCCATTTTTACGCCGCCGCTAACGGCCATCGCCACCCGGCTACCCTGTTTGACACCACCATCGGACCAAGTCTCGTCGAGCTAGTCAGCCAATAGACCCCGATTGCCCGGTCCGGAATCATCGCCGAAAAATCGCTAGAAATCGACGGAAAACTGCCGAAACTCGCCAGAAAATTGGATACGTGGGAAATTCGCCGGATCATCTGCCGAACGCACCCAGTCGAATCTGATCGAACTTTGGAAGCCGCTAGGTACCGAATTCAAGCTTCGAGACACGAAACAGAAACCTTAGCTGTTGCCGATTTTCGACGACGCAAGGTATAAATTACTCCGACGTAAATTCTTAAATTTTATAATTATTAGGGAAGCATGCTAGACTAGATTATTAGATGAATTTTCATGTTTTTTACATCTCTGTATGTTTATGTGTAATTTAATAAAAAATTATGAAATTGGTTAATTGATGAGTGTTAAAATGGAAAAGTAAAGAATTAATGTAGGTGAACTAATTAATTACCCAGATTTCATGAGACGTAGATTGAAAATTCACTAGAATTGACTTAGGATGAATGTGTGATGATTGATGCGTGATTGTGTTGATTGTGTGTGCATGCCATAGGATGTGTAATTCATCATGCGGTCGTTAGCTTTTAGCTTGATTGTGTAGGTACGGTGTAGGAGCTCACCGCCTAGGCGTGTGGACCTGTTTGGAGCCTCTACCAGGTCCGTTTAGGACTCGCTTCTGGTTTGATCACTAAACTCTATCGTATTTTGTTTTCAACAGGTACGTGGACGTGCCGAGTGGTGGATTTATCATATCCCACTCTGCACGGGCCATCTAGTCGTACGTAGATTTCTGGATTAATAACCCTCGAGGATGAGATCCCTCGAGTTTGTTTTCAAATTCAGATCCAGATCAAGTTGCCTTCGGGCCTATTTTATAAATCCCTACCCAGGCCTATATATATGCTTTCGTGTTTTGGTGAGTGGATGAGTGCAGGTAACGACGGCCACGCCTTCAGATAGGGCGTGTGTTCGTCAAAGGGCTATGGAGCTGGGGAGAATCCACTCCATTCGTGAGGGATCCTGACAACTCTACCTTTGAGTTCCTCAAACCCGGAGAAGTGTGGAGGTATATGGGTATTGCTAAGCAGCGCATGTCTGGACTCTTGGCGTAAAAGGGTACCTAAGCCGCATGCCCGAAAGTACCCGGCCCTTGTGCTGAGGGCCAGGTGTGATATGGAAGGTGTAGAGGGCGAGATGAATGAGAAAAGAGAAAAATGATTTTCCCGCACAGTAGGGATAGGCTTTGGCCATGTTGAGAATGAGAACGCGAAAGAGAAAGATAGGGGACGCTACCGACTGAGGTCGATGGCTCTCGGAGGTCTATATGAGTGTTCTTGAGGAAGTATCTAATTTTCTTCAACAAGAGAGTTGGCTCTCCTGTGCAAGTTTGATATTAGTTACTTTCTGGACCGGTAACACTCATTACTGACGGTTTTTATATATATGTGGTGAGCATCATCGCGAAGAGTGAAAGCTGTCAGAACCGCGGAGGAGGAGCACGGATCGCTACACATGTACCTTCCATTTGTAATGTATGTGAATGACTTGGTATTTGTGTTGAGAATGCATATGATTGATTGTGGAAATAGAATGTTATGAATGGAAATGGGGAGTTAGGTTAGATATGGAGCCTTGGAGCTTCGACTCGGCTCGGATGAGATGAGTCAAGATGAATACCATACTTTTATGAATTATTGTAGATAAATTACTACTGCATGTGTGGATAGGGTGGTCCTTATTGCACTATTAGGGAAGCTCTGTCCGTTTTTCTTAAAAATATAATTATTTTATTACTGTTTTCTTGTTAAACTTTTTCCCTTCATGTTGTTTGCACGTCATGGCATGCATATAGGACCACGTTAGAACCCAAGCATCTAATTCATGTTGTGCATGTTGCATCACTGTCCTCAGATGCCGAGAGTAGATTAGGGTCGGCTTAACCGAATCAAGTAGATTATCGAACGGTTCGGTCGCCGGTGACACATCCGGGTTGGTTCCGTGGGTGTAACCAGAACGGGGTGTTACAGAAGTGGTATGTGAGCCAACTCTTGGCATAGGTTCTCTGATACCAAAACTTGTATCATAGCCAACTCTGGGCATATGTTCTCCTGATACCAGAAGTGGTATCAGAGCTAACTCTTGGTGATTAGGATGGTAGATGCATGCAGGTTGGCATGTGTGCCGAAGCTGATCTGAGCTGTTCCGATAGGTATTTTTCTATTTTAATGTTTTTTATTGTTGATTTCCTTACAAATCGGTAGTGTGACAGGTGAGTAGACTAGAGCAGGAACTTTCTGCCTAGCAGGAAGGTGTTAAGTGTTTAAAATATATAATATTTACCCATGTTTTTAATATGATTTTGTACTTCTCGGGTATAAACATTATTAATTTAGTGATATTTTTTATTATATTCTAGTTAATTAATATTTTATTAGATATGCTTAATTTTAGTGTTTCAATGTAGAAAAAGATGAATAAATTAAGCTTTGGATTTGATTGGTCGTGACACTTGGCCCCACCCAATGGCTACAATTTATGGTGTTCAATGGAGTCGAACAGTTGGAAACTTGAAGGGACATTATAATTAATTTGACTACGTCGATTTGTAAACACTCTCTTCGAATTCTTGTATCTCCACTTCTATATAAAGGGGTGGTCATTTGTTATTATCATATTTTATAATATCTCATCTCTTGGCTTCGAGAGTGTAGTGAAAGTAGTAGTTTTAGTTTTTGTAATTCTTTTTCATAATAAAAATTAGTTTCTTGTTTATAATGTTTTCTATTTTTATTATGGAGTAGTCTTATATTTCGTTCTAGAGAAGAATGGAACTTAACATGATTTAATTGAATTCATTTCAACCTTTTATTCTTTTATTCAATCGGATTATTTGAATTGTCATCTTCTTAATGCTAAGAATAGATTGATCACCTATTTCTTAGATCACGAGGTTTAATTTGAGGTTTAATTAGATTTCGAGAGAAATTAATTAGATTAGTCATTGATAATTCATCATACGACGAGTCTTTTGACTTATTTGTCGTTGTGGTCGGAAGATACAACAACACCGTATGCGATTGTAAGGCAAATCTTAATGCATTATTTTGTTGATTAATCAATTTTTACCGGGAGGTAGAAATTGAGGCAAAATAATAAAGCATGTGAAGGAGCAGGAGCCATCATGTCATATAATTATCCTAGATCGACAATCTGAGGGAATAAAAGATAAGAAGAAGATTTAATGAAGATTAAATTCATGTTAAGGGAAATTCGACTCTAGAACGAGTTTTATAATTTTAACTTCGCTTTTTATTTAAGTTATTATTTAGATTTAGTTAAGTCAATTATTTCTGTTTTGTTCTTAATTTTATTTTCTGTGGGAACGATACTCTAATTTATCATTATACTACTTGTTTCGACCGTGTATACTTGCATGTTATTAAAATTATTCTAACAAGTTTTTGGCGCCGTTGCTGGGAGATAGAATTTTCTTAATTAATTTAGGATTAGAATTTTGAGTGTTTTTCTTTTCTTTTTAGATTTTAGTGTTCAACATTTTTTAAAAAACGAAAAAAAGAAAAAAGAAAAATAAATACTATCATTGTCTTCTTCCTTGTTATTATTAGTGGGTCACCCTTGTCTTCTTGTTATCCAAAGATTGAAAGGACTTTGAGAAACTTGCGTGCCGCTGGAAAAGAGCACAAGAACCAATAAAAGAAGAAGCCATGCATCCATGGAGGACTACCGAAGTTTTAAAATTAGATGTACTTACTGCTTTATTTGCTCAGGTCAGTGTTTTAACTAATCAAGTTCAAATTCTTAATACACAGAGACATGTTAAGGCTGTGGAGCCAAGGTGTGAATGGTGTGGACAAGGACATTTTAGAGGTCAATGTGCAACAAATTAAGTTAACTATGAAGGCAATTTTAATTGGAACGACAATCTCTATTTCAATACCTACAATGCGGGCTGGCGCAATAACCCCAACTTTTCATGGATACTTCTCTATAACTGGCTGCTGTTCTCACTAATCCACCACCACCATCACAGCATTCTCGACCTCCTTCACTTTCTTTTCAACCACAACAACCGACTTGATCCAAATGTTGAATTCCATGCAACAAACTATGCACCAATTCATGCAGAATCAACAACAACAACAACAACAGTTTATGCAACAAGCCATGGTGCAACTAAACAAGGAACCTAGTGAGCGGATCCCAAGGGTGTACCTCCCAGCCAAAACCAGAACAACCAAGGAATGATGGTCAAGAGCA
>JAURVB010001886.1:0-20828 GCA_033002965.1 Piper betle
TTAGGATTTGTTGGATAAAACATTGGACCCCACCCGTTGATGGCTACAATTTGATGATGACAAAGCTCCATGTGGATGGCTATACATAACTTTGGCACCATTGTCGTGGAATTGGAAACTTCATCGGACATCATAATCAATTAGTCCACATCGAATTTTGGAATCCCTCCTCGAATTCTTGTCTCTCTTGGCCATCTTCTCTTCTATGTAAAGGGGTAGTCATTTGTTGTTGATCATATATCATATTCTAGTTTCAGAGTGTAGTGAAAGAAGTAGTTTTAGTTTTTGAATTCTTTTCTTTTCATAATAAAAAGTAGTTTCTTCTTTATATTGTTTTCTATTTTTATTATGGAGTAATATTTTATTTCGTTCTAGAGAAGAATGAAACTTAACATGATTTAATTGAAGTCATTTCAACCTCTTACTCTTTTATTCAATCGGATTGTTTGAATTATCATGTTCTAGATGCTAAGAATAGATTTCATCGCCTATATATTAGATCATGAGGTTTAATTAGATTTTGGGAGAAATTAATTAGATTAGTCATTGATAATTCATCATACGACGAGTCATTTGACTTATTTGTTGTTGTGGTCAGGAGATACACAACACCGTATGTGATTGTAAGGCAAATCTTAAAGCATTATTTTGTTAATCAATCAATTATCACTAGGAGGTAGAAATTGAGGCAAAAGAATAGAAGCATGAAGGAGCGGGGGGTCATATAATTATCCTAGATCGACAATCCGAAGGAATAAAAGATAAGAGGAAGATTTGATGAAGATTAAATTGATGGTAAGGGAGGAAGATTTGATGAAGATTAAATTGATGTTAAGGGAAATTTGACTCTACAACGAGTAATTTAAAGTTATTACTTAGATTTAGTTATTGTATTCCTATAACGACCCGGCCCAAAGTACATCGTAATGGGCCTAAGTCATTTCTTTAAAATGGTTAACCAAAGTTAAAGATCTATAGTCCATTCCCACTTATAAACAGGATCTTCTCCTAGTAGGTATTAGATGTGGACTAAGTTGAGGGATCTCACAATCCACCCACCTTAGAAATTTCGTCCTCGAAATGCCTATACTTGGCCCGTTGCTAGCCCCAGCCCACAACCTTTCTGGCTCATGACCGGCAGCCTAGCCAACGTCCCTAGTCCAGCCTGTTGCTAGCCCCAGCCCACAACCTTTCTGGCCCGTGACCTGGCCCGTTGCTAGCCCCAGCCCACAACCTTTCTGGCTCATGACCGGCAGCCTAGCCAACGTCCCTAGTCCAGCCTGTTGCTAGCCCCAGCCCACGACCTTTCTGGCCCGTGACCGGCAGCCTAGCCAACGTCCCTAGTCCATCCCACCATCTAACACGGAACCAGGTTGTAACGACCCAGCCCAAAGTGGAACGTAATGGGCCTAAGTCATTTCTTTAAAATAGTTAACCAAAGTTAAAGATCTATAGTCCATTCTCACTTATAAACATGATCTTCTCCCAGTAGGTATTAGATGTGAGACTAAGTTAAGGGATCTCACAATGTGAGACTAAGTTGAGGGATCTCACAATGTGAGACGATACTTGAATTTATCATTATACTACTTGTTTTGACAGTGTATACTTGCATGATATTGAAATTATTCGAACACCTAGCTCAATCAAGCATTTTTATGTTCATCTCAAGCTTGTCTGCAAATTAGTTAGCTCAACTCTTTTTTACCCTCTGAATTTTTCATATCTCCTCTTCTTTGAATGACGTGTTCCTTGAAAATTTTTGATTAAAACATTATATGAGCAAACTGAGGTGTTCTTTAGCAAAATGAGTTCATTATTTTTGTTAAGTTTACTTTTTATGTGCTCTAAAAAAAATAAAATAGTGCCAGAAACCAAGCCAATTTTGGAGAAAGGAACCTCTTTTTTCCATGCCAATTTTTGAAGAGTTTAGATTTCCCTCTTTATTTTGAGGTAAGTATTTTTAATTTTTCAGTTCTTCCTCCCGTTGTTAAAGATGGAGAATTTTTTCACTGTATTTTTCTCATGATGTGTCTCGAAGTTTTTAAAAGCAGAGGAAAAAATAAAGTATATTTACATTTAAATATAGGAAAAAATTAGACACTTTCCGACCGCTAAATTGACATTAAAATAAAAGCATTTTTTCCTGTCATTGTTTATAAAGCGTAGGCAAAAAAATTGAGCAGGACTACTAATGGAGGCTTGGCTGTCCTTTTTGCTTTATTTTTCAACTAGCTGTCCCATTTGTTGAGTTCGTAAAATGGTCACAAGATCAAGTCTCCATGTTTCTAAAATGAATCAAATGTTTGCACTTTTTTTTCCTTTTGAATTTTATACAATGATTGAGCTTGCAATTTTCTGTTTTGAAGCTCTCATATGTTAATGCATGTCTTGTTAACTTGGTTAGCAAAGTAACCATCCATAATGCC
This sequence comes from Piper betle, assembly GCA_033002965.1. NCBI lineage: Eukaryota > Viridiplantae > Streptophyta > Magnoliopsida > Piperales > Piperaceae > Piper > Piper betle. Next base: position 2,430 of record JAURVB010001886.1, read on the forward strand.
CACATATAGCTTTGGAAGATTGAAGGCAGACAACTTAATCAAGATTCTCTAGGTCCAGTAAACGGAGAGATCAAAGGTAGTAGACAAGTTATGAACTCGAGTAAATTAAGATTCTCCAGGAAAATTCTAAGCTTTAATCATCACTTCTTAAAGATCATAAATGGCATATGATTTTCAAACATGAATACAAATAGATATCATCAGAATTGCAACATCAAAATGCATGTATGCCTGTGTAAATCACTAATTTCTAGATGTCTATGGTAGAAACAAATTAAGACCACATTATGAGATCTTTTTATCTTTTTCTTACTTTTTCCCCATTGTCCAGGTCTGGTATTTGCAGAAGATCGTTCATCAAATTGCAAACAAAAGTAAAACCTAAACCTGGTAGAAAGTGTTCATTTTTATGTATCTTAGGTACATTTCAGAAAAGATGCAATGGAAGGCTACCTAGGGAGCAGCCTAAATAAAATAGGTAATATTTGGTTGGTTGCCTCTTTTACTCCAAACTTAGTTTATAGACCATAATTTTAAAACTCCTTTTTGACATTGAAAACTCCGGGAGTTGACTCGACTCAGTGTCTTACTAAGTCAAACTTCATGGATGACTCTACAGTGATTGATATTTATAACAATTAAAGTCATACAAATTGTTAATATATATTATCTTTCTTTTAGATTAATTATATTAATATTTTTACATAATGTAAATAGTATATTTATTAATTTCAAGTGTCAAAAGAGCAATTACTACTAATTTCATGTAATTTTTTATTTACATGATTAATATGTTTAATATAATTGACTCTGAGTTAGCTTGGAATCGACTCGGTGGCAAGTCCATCCCGAGTCCTGAACTTTTGAACTATGATGCAGACATGATTATAAGCGATGATTTGAAAGATGTGTTTTCTTCAATATTCATATAGTTATATTATCTGAGAGAGTAAATAAATTATATGATCCATGTGTACTCTTACCAAAAATTCAGATGAGAAAATTGGCAATTTGGTGGGACGCAATATGAAGATTTAGGCTTTATTGAAAATGACTAACCAGCCACTTAGGTGTCACAAGCCTCTCTTAATCCAAAAGCTAGCTCAAGGATTAAGGCTTTCCCATTAGCCAATATACAACTAACCAACAACCTCTACGACCGATGTGGGACAAACCCAACAACTCCCCTTCACATATCGTGCGTGGCCCGAAACCAACATTGTCTGACACACTCCCCTTAAATTAGACAGCCTGACAAACTCCTCTTTAAATCATCAAGTGGAACCCATGAAGGAAATAACAACAATCAGTGTAGGCAAACCCGGCTCGAACTTGTCTCTGATACCACTTGTTAGGCCCTTTGGGCCCCCACCCAAGCTCTGAAACCACTGTTGGACCCTTCGGGCCCCCAAAAGGGACTTTAAACAACCAAAGGAAACTCGCAATAGGTGTCACGGGCCTCTCCTAATCTAAAATCTAGCTCAAGGATTAAGGCTTTCCCATTAGCCTCATATACAAGTCACCAACAACTTCGATGACCAATGTGAGATAAACCCAACACCTGGTGCTACTGTCCCTGCCCCTACTGCTGAGGTGGACGCAAGAGCACGTTGTGTTGGTCCCGGCAATATCCCCTATCCCCTGCTTGTTTGTGGGAGCTGCTGCTAGAGCTCCTGCTATGCCGAGGACTCTGGTGACCACTCACTGTTGCTGGTATGGCAGCTGGTAAGGTAAAGACCATCATACCTTGGCACGGGTGTCCTTTCTGACAAGGTGGAGTACACTGGGCAGTCCTGACCACCTTGTTACCGGCCCCTTCCTCATACTACCAGTTATTGCCCACGTGCCTACTTTGGCCAGCATCTGGTTGATTGGTTTATCTATTATACTCCTAGTTTTTTGTTAAGTTAATCAAATAACCTTTAATTTCATTAATTGGGTAAGTTGGTCCCCTATTCTTCCTATATATTCTAATAAGAAATTTGTGCATAACATTTGACACATAACCTGTATCAACTTCCCCTTCATTGATTTCTTTTACGAAAAAAGAGAAAGTAATTGCAATGCCGGACGAAGTTGTCAAAAATATATTATTTTAGTTTAACTTGGAATTTTTATTTATTCTATAGTTATTTAAAACAATATTAAACATAATTTGACTTTATTTAAACATCTTTATTTTGTTTAATAAAGATTCTTACTTATTTTTAATAATTATTTATAAACACATGATAAATTCATTAAAATTTTTACAATTTTATTTTACATGCATAAGATAAGAATAAAACTTACCAAATATAAATAAATGATATACACAACATTTAGTTGAATATAAATTAAAATAATAATATTGTTCAAATGAAGCATACATTAAACTTGAGGAAAACCATATTCTATCTCATTACTCTGAACCTTCCAAATTGTTACTTATTTGATCCTTTGCTGGTATGAGATGGTAGAAAAGAAATCATATACCCATTTTAGGGACCATGACTGTACAAATTTTATACATGTGGCTGTCCAACTTTTCATATTTTTAATTTCACCCATCATAATAAACTAGAAATAAGTACATCGGGTTATAACATCCATATTTTAATTAATGAATATTTAATTAGAAAATAAATATTTAATTAGAAATAAATATTTAATTAATTTTAATATTTGAATAAAAATATAATAACACGTGGCAAATTTATACTACATGGACCCCACAGTATGAAGCGTTGTGAAATCCCTAAAATTGGCAGCGAGAAGCATTGCGGAAGCTCCTCTAAGAAATTGGCAACAAGAAACGATGTGGATGCTCGTTTTGAAACTGAATGTTTGTTACTTTCATATATTAGATATAGATTAATACACGATAGGTAGATGATTTCTGCTATTATATATTAAGATAGATAGATATATTAGGATAGATGAAGCTGAATAAATTATTGGGCTTTGCATGTTATTACTTCTGATTGCCTTTCTTGTGTATTGCAGGTAACCCACAACCTGTATCCACTTCCCATTGTTTGTCATTACTTTCTTTTACCAAAATAGAAAAAAGGCTACTAGCAATGCTGAACAATATTATCAATGGTGCATTTAAGGCAAACAAGAAGCAACGCCTCTCGCTTGCCTCAAACTCCACTCCCAATGCAGCTGGACAAGGGCCACCATCATCCACTCCTACTGTTCCTACAGCAATGGTTGTGGCTGATCCCAGCACTTCCAATGCGTCTGCTGCTGATCGTCTTCATCCTTATCAGCTGCCGGAAATGCCCGCAGACATGATTGGAGGTACAGCTCTTAATGGCATCTTGCCGTCAATATTCGAAGCTTCCATCCCTGAAGTTGTAGTCAAGCTCTTCCACTTTTGGGGTTTCGACTCGGAGTTGAATCAAATAGAGGAAATGCTCATCAAGATCAATTTGGTTCATGACGATGGAGAACGGAAAATGTACATTAACAAGCTCGTGGAGAAGTGGGTGGACAATGTGAAAGAAACAGCCTACGAGATTGACGATGTTGTGGATAAGATGAATGTCGAGGTCCTACGTCTGCAAGTGGAGAGTGACTTTGATCTGAGAAAGAGACGCTCGTTTAGAACGGAAAATGCTCTTTGAGTTAAAAAAACTTGTTGATAAACTCGACGAGCTGGTTACAGAGGCAAGCGGCTATGGACTCAAATCGAGAAATGAGTACGAGACCCTTCCTCCATATTGGACCTGCAGATCTCAAACAAGTCATTCAGTGGATGTTACCGAGATATATGGACGAACAGAGGACAAAAACAGGGTAATAAGTTACTTATTTGATCAAAATATGTCGAACAAGAGGAAATACTCTGTCATTGGCATTTTGGGTATGGGTGGCATTGGCAAAACCACATTGGCTCAGCTTGTCTTCCGTGACGAAAGAGTTGAGGAGGAGTTTGATTTGAGAAGTTGGGCATGTGTGTCTGATGTTTTTGATGGTATGAGTGTACTCAAGGACCTTTACGCATTTGCCGCCAAGAAAACGTACGATAATAATATGAGCTTGGCAGCATTGCATGATGAAATTGAGAATTTGGTGAGAGGTAAAAGAATTTTATTTGTGTTGGATGATGTGTGGACTGATAGGGATGAGGATTGGGAGATCCTAAAAGCTCCCTTCTGCCAATGTGCAGAGGGAAGTGTTATTCTAGTTACCACTAGAAATCAAAGTGTTCTTAAAACAATGAGAAGCAGAGAGATTCATAAATTAGAATGTTTAGAGGAGGTCCATTGTTGGGACTTATTCAGGGATAGAGCATTTAGGCCGGGAAATATGAATGCGGAATTGGAAGAAATAGGAAGGAAACTTGTCCAAAAATGCAGGGGAGTTCCTCTAGCTGCTAAAGTCCTGAGTTCCATCTTATGTGGAGTTGATGATAAGAGAAAGTGGATTAATATATTAGAGAGTATGTTTTGGGATTTACCAGTTGATAGGGATGGCATATTTCCAGCATTAAGAATCAGTTACCACTGCCTTCCCCTCATTTAAAGTTGTGTTTCTTGCACCTGTCATTATTCCCCGCTGATTATAAACTTAGGAAAGATGAAATAGTCCAACTATGGATCGGGGAAGGCTTGGTTCATCCTAAACATGGGAGAGAACTGGAGGATGTTGGAAGTGAATACTACGATGCACTGCAAGAAAGGTCTCTCATTGAAGCAGATCATAAATTGCATGACCTTGTGCACTCTATGGCTCGCAAGTTGTCGAAGAAGTTTTACTTGTCGAGAATAGATCTGTCGGCATCCAGTCATGTCGATGCTAGAGCAAGGCATTTTGGGATGATGATTTGCAAGGAAGCGCACCAGAGCTACTTAGCAAAGTTGTGAGTTTGCGCACATTTGTTGCATCTATTTATGTAGGAAGTCTGCGTAGGAGGTATTTCATGTTGGAATTATTTGAGGGTTCTAGAATTGAATGCATGGGCTATCAGAAACATCTACTATTTGGAAACTCTTGGACACCTGCGCCGTCTTAAAATGAATGGGCGTATGGAGACTCTCCCTAATTCAATTTGTAGACTTCATAGTTTGCAAGCACTAGAGTTAGCGTACACAGGTGTGAAGAACCTTCCAGAAGAGATTGGAAATCTTATCAGTCTACGCCTCCTCGACCTTAAAAGAACTGAAATTTCACATTTGCCAAATTCTATATGCAATTTGCTTCATCTCCGAAAGATCAACTTGAGCAACTGCAAACGGTTAAAAGAAATACCATACCAGATAGGCAAGCTGCAAAATTTAAGAAATCTCAATCTTTTTGACACTCCTGTACGGCACCTTCCCGACTCAATTTGCAGCATTACAAGCTTGGAGATACTTGATCTGACGTTTTGTCGTGAGCTTCAAAGTTGGCCACAAGGATTGTCAAATTTGGTTAATATACGATATTTAGGGATGACTGGCATGAGGAGGAGGTGCGTATGTCTTTACCACCAAACATAGGAAGATTGGTGCGTCTCCGAGGTACATTGTGGTTTAGGGTGGGAAGGGAAACGGGAGAGGGATAGGAGAGCTGCAACATCTTGACAACATTACTGGTCTACACTTGTGCAACATGGAGAACGTTGAAAACGTGGAAGAAGCAGAGATGGCTGCTTTGATAAACAAGAAATTTCTTGAAAAATTGTCATTCAATTGGAGCTCACCAGAAAGGAACTGCGGGGATGAAGGTGGAGAATTGGAGTGGAAGGTGGTTGAAGCACTCAAGCCTTACCCCTCCAACATTAACTTCTTATATTTCAAAGGCTATGGCGGTAAAAGACTCCCAAGTTGGATTCATACTCTTCATTTTTCCTCTTTGCGGAAATTTGTTATGTCAAACATGAATAGACTAACAACAGTAACCGCTCTCACGCTCAATTCCTTGGAATCTTTGTGCACACAGTGAGTGCCCCGATTTGAGAGAAGTTGTCATTGTGGCTCCAAAGTTGAGGGCGTTAAGTGTGGAAAGTTGCCCGGAGACTGATGACGCTTGTCTATTCAAGCTTGCTCTGGAGCCAACAACTCCGAGGATGCCTCAGACTTGACGCTTGAACCCTTGTTGCACCAAGTCGCATTGCCCCACACAGTCGAGCACCTAATGATAAGGAGTTGTGAAAAGCTGGGACATGATAAGGAAACGACGTGGACGCGGCATGGACGGTAATAATTTGATATTTTAGTTATAAACTGTAATTTATTTTAAAGATATATTTTATTTAAATAAAAAAATGAATTATAATTATTAATTTTTTATTATATTTGTTAAAAATATTTATACAAACTCTTATTAATAAAAAGTTGAAAATTAAAATTTATCATATTTAAACTTTTGACCTACTTTAAAAAATATTTTTTACTTTTTGTTTTTAATGAGAGTAGATTAATCAATATTGAGGTACCATTTTTTTATTAATAAGAGTAGATTAATCAAAACACCTTGGATATAAATTCTTGATGAAGTTAATAGACTATTACTACAATTAATGGGTTTTATCAGCTGTTCTTTCATTGCCTGCTAGTAATTTAAAAAAACAAAATTGTAATCTTGGCATTTGGAAGCTGAAGTGAACGATTCTTCTCTATAATAACAATCAAATTTCTTATATTTTGATCTTGTGCTTTAAGGTCGTAAACGAGCCTAGCTCATCTCAAGCTTGTTTGCAAATTAGTGAGCTCAACTCATTTTTACCTTTGATTTTTTCATATCCTCATATTTGAAGGAAGTGTTTCTTGACAATCTTTTTGTTAAAACAATATCAGCAAAGTGAGCAAACCCTTAGCACAATGAGTTCATCATTTCGGTTAAATTTTCTTTTTTCTTTTCTTATACATAAAACAAAACAGTGCGTGACTAAAAGTAACGGAAGAAGAAGTCATTCTAATCTTAGTTGAGACATTCATAACATTGATTTGATATTAATAAAAGAGGTAATAAGTAGTGCATGGAGGCAGCAATGGAGGAGAAAACTAGCAATGTTTTGGATGTTATTATTTGCCAATTCTTTTTTCCCCTGTTTTTTCCCCCATATTATTTCATCAAACAGAAATCATGTTCAAAGTTGGTGATACGGATTACCATAATGAAAAAAAAATCACTTCATCGATTATGGTATCGACACTTGTCTAAAAATTAGTATATTTTTAGTTTATTTTGGGAATTTTGTAAAAATTTCCTTTATTGATTCTCCTTAAAAATAAAGCTGGTTTTCTTTACTCTTTATAAGCATTGTCACCCTTTTTCCATGCTAATTTTTGTCATGGACGAAGAGTTTAAATATTCTTTTTAATTTTGAGGTAAGTTTTTTTTTAATTTTCACATTTTTCTTTGGTCTATATAGATTGTGAGAAAGAGATATAAAATGTGTACTTTTTTAATATTTTATTTGTTTGGTTTAAAAAGAAAATTGAAAGGAAAGTTGTTTTCAATCGTGATGGAAAACTTCTTCTCAAACTATTTTCTCACCAAAAAATAGGGAAATTATAAAAAATTAGAATGATGTTTTTCTTAAAAGAAATCTTCCTAAGAGAATATGATAGGAAAGTTAATTTCTGATTCTTTTTTTTTCTTTCTCTCCTAATCTATCAACCCAAACAAACCCCACTGATAACATGGAAAAATTTTTCTGCTTTATATTTTTCAAGAAGTTTCTTGGCATTTAAAGAAGTGGAGAAAAAAATAAAGTAAATTTACATTTAAATATTGAAGAAAAAAAACTCTTTCCTACGGCTTAAAACTAACATGAAACAAATAATTAAGTTTCCCACTTTTATTTCTATTATGCGTGGGGAAAAGTGAGAAAAAGTAATTTTTTAAAGTTAATCTTAACACCTGGTCAATGCTGGCGAGCCAATGCTAGCCTTGTTTGAGTTCTTTTTCATTCAATTAGCTACTTCAGAGATTAAAACGAGTTGCTTAGCTCATTACCTGCTCTTCTAGCAACAGCAATACAGTATCTGAAAATTCTAAGTAAATCAACCTCTAGCTGGAAAATCAAAGATGCTCACATTCATCCGTAGATATTGAATATTGTATGTAGACATAATTTCAGCCCTTCACGCCTCCTCCTCCTACCACACATACAGGATAAATCTTGAATTAATTTTTTTGAAGAACGTATGATTTAATAAATATATAATACTTTATTTATGATTTAATAGTGGTTTATTTTTTTATTTTTCATTGTATTTTTTCTTATACCGTAATGCTACAAATTTAAATGTAATTAATTAATGATTCAAATTATGTATATAATTGTTTTGGAAAAAAGTGATTAAAATTATGTGGTAAATTTGAAAAAATTAATGGATTTTATTTTTTACATTTATTTTAAAAAATAAATTATTATTAATATGATTTATGAATGAAGATAATAAACTATGAGGAGGGGAATTTCCAAAGTGGGCCTCTACGGTCGGCTGGTGGGCAGAGAAACGTGATCACGTAAAGATGGAAGTCCAACGATCTGCGGGTCCCACTCCAAATCCAGTCCTCGACAAAATCCAACACAGGAGTGTCCATCGATGCTCGTCTGTATATCATCGACCACCAATTTCTTAGTGTTCAGCGATAGCCAGAGCGCTATCCACCTCTCCAAGAACTCATCGTTTCATTCAAGGTCGAAACATATCGACGTGAGGTATCATTGGATTAGAGATTTGCTTGAGACGAAGCAGTTGCACTTAGCCAAGGTACACACCAGTGAGAATGGTTCGGATATGTTGACCAAGACTTTGCCGAAGGAGAAGCTTGAAGCTTGTCGGCGAAGAGCGGGCTTGTCAGAGCCCACCACTTGAGCTGGAGGGGGAGTTTGTTGGTGTGCCAGCCCAATTGGTGGGCTTAGGCATTAGTGGGTTGTAAGCCCACACGTGAAAAAAAACTTGAAAACCCTTGGAGCACCGGGAGGAAGGATGCTGGGCATGAGAAGATCTTCTCCTCTGGACTGCTTGTAGCGGCCCCCTTCCAAGCTTCTCAAAGACGATCACCTCTCCATTTACGGGAGACCGGGAGTGTGTGCAAGGGCCAGGCCACCTTCCTCCCCATCCTTTCTTCTTCCCTCCGGCGAGTCCGCCTGGATGCAGTTCCTGTTCGGTTTGTAGTTAAGCATCAAAGGAAGAAAGGAGAGGCAGCAAGTGGAGAGGAGGGGTTCCAGCTGCTGGAGGTTGTTCCTGCTGTTTGCGGTGGAGGACGAGCCCTGCTGTGGTGGAGGACGAGCCCTGCTGTTTGGAGGACGAGCCCTGCTGTTTGCGGTGGAGGACGAGCCCTGCTCGTCGTTGTTGGAGTTGGAGACCGAGCTAAGGTGGCCGCTGGACTTGGCGGCGGCCTGGGCGACGGACTTGCGACGTTGGATCTGCTGTTCAAGGCTCCAAGGAGTGCTGTCCTGGATTGAGGTAATGCTCCCTTGTACTCACAACATGATTGCTATTTAGCTTGTAACCACGTCCAGCCAGGGGGCTGGTGTGAGGGTTGTGAGGTGAGGATTTGTGAGTGGGGAACTTGCTATCCTTGCTGTCCTTCGATTGGGAAGAAGAACTTTTTTTATCTACAGTACATTCCTCATTTTTTTGTGAATCTTTCTTCTCTCTATGTTTATGTATAGCACTATTGATTCTGATGATATTTTTTACTATTCTGTTTGCAGGTAGAAACCGTGGTTCTGGAGGATGACAATGTAGCTAGCGCTCTTTTGAGATATTTGTATGAAACTGGCGTCAAAAGTATAGTGTTGGGTTCTTCCTCTACGAATTGCATCCTGAGGTAGGTAGTTTGGAAAGGGTAGACTAATAAACTAAACTAACCAGCTTTCTTCTGAATCCTTCACTGTAAAAATGCAATGTTCTGCATCTGTTTGTTTTTTTTCCATAGACAATGTCATATCCCTTTTGTATTGATATAATTTTCTGACAGTTAATCTTTTCATAATGTACAACTAGGATTATAAATGAACTGTAGAAAAGTAAGTTCATATTAACATAGGACTAAATAGAAAATAAACACGTATCTTTCATATCATCAGAGCAGAAGGCAGAAGTTAAATTTACTTTATTATCAGCTGGTCTGTCTCAGTGCAATTAGAGATAATAATTCTTTAGAAATTTAACTTCACCTATTAGTAGAAGCCTTTAAATTTGGTTCTTGGCAGCTTGAACCCCTTGAGTTTGTTGACCTGCATGGATTGTTTTGGTTCACGGATTGAGTTTTTAATGTTAATTAATACGTCATTTTTTAGGAAGTTGAAGAAACCAGGTGTGCATGCTACAATCATCAAGTTGGCTCCACATACCTGTAATGTGTATGTTGTTTCTCAGAGCAAGGTTGTTTCAAAATTAGTGACTAACATCGAAAATGCAGGTTGCTGAAAAGATATGCTTATTTATGCCTATTTTGCTTTAAATGGTTGACATGCTTGGTTGATTTCATTTGTTGATTTGAAATTAACGAATCATTTAGGGGCTGTTATTGCTAATGGGCTTCAGGGGAAGATTTCTCAAAGAACTCCTACTGTGGTTCCAAGGTCTTTTTATTCTGTGGAATCCGGAAAAAACGTTGTTCATGAAGAACTGACCCAGAAAAGTGTGGGGATCAGCATAAGTCATTCATATAATAAGGATTCAAGATCTTCCATAGACACGCGGAAAAAGACGACAAATTATCTTCAAATGGACATTCTTGTAGAATCAGTTCGAATGTGCAATCTCAAGCATTTGATGATGAGGATGCTTCGTCTATCCTGTCTCAATCTAGTGATCATGTCAGAGACTAATGTCCTATCGCATAGATTTTTTAATACATTCTTTTGTAAATTTTCCGCTACAAAGGAATACTCATTTTTATCAAAGCTTGATATGCATGTTAGGTGTTGTTATTTTTTAAAAATTCACACTGACTTTGTGCTTGGCAGTCCTTTGCACAGGTTGAAGTGGACCGCTTGAGGCTGGAATTGCAAAATACACTGGCTTTGTACAAGTCTACCTGTGAAGACTTGGTCTATGCTAAGAAAAAGGTGACTCATTTTAACTGAATGTGTTAAACATGTTTAAAGCTGGTTTAAAGCTAGAAGGGTGAGTAATATATCCTTGTTTTTGGTGAATGTTTTGATGTTGAGCTGGGCAGTGGCCTTAAACCTATCTGGACTTTGATTTCAGTCCTATGGGTTTGGCCACCAACCAGGCTAACTGATTCTAATTGTAGGATGCTCGTTCTAATTGTTCCACAAGTTTGTTAGAATAAAATATGAAAGCTTCCTTCGTTGAAATTACATGGATATTTTGTGTATATTTAATTGAAATAATTGATATAGCCTGTTGACATTGCAGGCGCAACTGCTTTTTGCTGAGTACTCTGAAGAATCCATGAAAGTGCAAACTGCCTTAGAAAATGAAAAGCATTTGAAAAGGAACATTGAAGAGGAGAAAGCCAAACACTTGATAATAATGAGGGAAGTTGAGGAGGCTCATCAATTGTTTGCAAAAGAATCTTTTGAAAGGCAAAGAGCTGAAACAATTGCCTTGAAGGAATAGTAGAGAGGAAGAAAGTATTAGATTCTTTGTTATCAAATGATAAGAGATACAAAAGATACACTGCAGAAGAGATAGAGCTTGCAACAGATTCTTTTTTAGAGGTCAGAAAGATTGGTGAAGGAGGGTATGGAAAAGTTTATAAATGTAGTCTTGATCACACAATGGTAGCTGTTAAGACTCTTCGATTTGATGCTCCTGAAAAGAAGGAAGAATTTTTGAAAGAGGTAAATTAAGCTGCATTTTTTTTTCATTTCTTATATATTATACTTTGCGAGTGCTTTGGATTCTGAAGTGTCAGGGTTCATCTCTTAGCTTAAAAATCTTAATCAAATTGATTCTCAAATTATATGCATCTTCAATCATCCTGGGGGAAAATATTTAAGCATTTACTTCATGAAGCTTCTTGAATTAGCTCAATACTGCATCTTTCTAAGCTTTTTATAATGCATCAAGGTTGAGGTTCTGAGCCAACTTCGTAAACTTGGTAATGCTTCTCGGAGCCTGCCCAGAAAGCGATTGGCTTGTATATGAATACCTAGAAATTGGCAGCTTACATGACCAGCTTTTTGGCCACAAAGGTGGTGCATCAATGCCATGGTTTGTTCGCCTACAAATTATCTTAAGTGTGGCACGCGGTCTTGCTTTCTTGCATGGGAGAGAGCCTGAGCCATTTGTCCATTGGGATCTAAAGCCAGGAAATGTCTTGCTAGATAGAAATTATAGAAGTAAAATTGGTGATGTTGGGCTAGCAAAGTTTCTATCTAATGTTGTACCGGATGGTGTCACTGAATATCACGATACTGTTCTTGCTGGTACCCTTTACTATATGGACCCTGAATATCAGAGGACTGGTACATTACGTCCGAAATCAGATTTCTATGGCCTCGGAATCATAATACTTCAGCTGTTGACAGGAAAGCATCTGGTAGAAAACAAGATGAAAACTGGCTTGTTAAGAGACATTCTTGATAAGTCGGTCAAGGACTGGCCGCTTATAGGACCAGACAGGCTTACAGATTGCGTTGAAGTGCTCAAGACTATGATGTAGGTATAGGGCAGAACTTGATTCTGAGGTGATTCTGCAGCTTGAAGAACTCCTATCTCAAATGGATGGTCGTGCTAGATTGCAACTACTAAATATCCAAGCCCCAAGCCACTTTTTCTGTCCCATCATGCAGGTATAGTGCTGTCTTCTCCTCTTTCTTTTCTTCTAGTTGGATAGTTTAGTTAGTTTCATATGTAGGTCCTTTTTGTCTCCTCAACATAGTTCTGACTTAACCAAATAGTTTCCATCAGAATATGCAATTAGAAATTGCCCTGACTTGCGGGTCTTAAAGGACCTGGATATACATGATTGATAATTACATTACGTAGAATCTCTCTATGTGGACTTGGATTTTGCCTGGTCAGTCTATTGGAAGCTTTCTTGAATACAGAAATATTGGAGAATGTAAAGTCCAGATTGATCACTGCAGTATGAAATAAGGGAGATCATCTAGCGTTCATTTGGTCTGACCATCTAATCATTCCCTTGCTAATCCTCAACTTAATGTATTCTTGCGTTTGATCCAGGATGTAATGAACAACCCCTACATCGCAGCAGATGGATATACGTATGAACATCTTGCAATCAAGAAATGGCTGGAGAAGCACAAATCTCCAGTGACTAAAAAGAGACTTTCCCACAATAGGCCCCAAACCATTCACTTCGTTCTGCCATAAAAGAGTGGAAGCAACAACTGGCAGCCTAAGAAATTTTAGTGCCACTATCAATTACAGTTTCACTTCTTTCCTTAGACAGTTCAGCAAGAGCATTGCAAGCAATTCTGCTGGAGCAAATTTGCAAATAAGATTTTGGGTGGTGAAATGCAGCTAAGGGCATGACCAAATACCACCTTGGCTGGACAGAGTCTGCTGCTTTCTTTGTGTCATTTGTTGTAGATGGATAATGAGGGATCAAACTTGCTTTGCCATTCACAGTTGAGAGTCTGCCATATCAAATCAATTAAGGCACCTTTGTATATATATGATGCTTTGATTGGCATATACTTGAGGAGATATAATTGTTTGATGGACCTTTTCAAGGTACACCCGGTGGCTCCCAGTCTTTGTATTAGTTTGCATAGTCAGTTGTGCAGTACACATGAGCAGATTGAGCCTGCGAATTCTATAGTTATTCTTGATATGCCAAATGATATGGACGTTTGTTACCAGAAAAAGCAGAATGAGCCAAATCGATGGAGATTATGCGATTGCTATTCCTTTACCCTTCATGGAAGGCAAGACAGAATGATGAATTCCGATCATACCTGCAATAGACCAATTAAGGCTTTAACAATCAATATATGAGGAAGACGAAAAAGCAAGCTAGAACAATTTTCTTTAGATTCAAATTCAATTACACTTTAACTACATAAAAACATCTCCAAAAACTGACTCACTCTCTATTGACTCCACTATTTATAGTTTTTTCTATAATACAGGACCCCCACCATATTTTTATAAAATCAAAATACTTTTTTTTTTTTTTAATATCACCAATTCTTAACTGACTTGATTTTCCTTCTCTCTTTTCTTTTTCTATGTGCTTCAAATTTACTCTGTAACATGACCCTCCCCTTAAGCATTTTCTTCTCCCTAAGGAAATTCTAGAAATTGCTTAACAAAGTTTACTTATTCATCAAGAACACTTTCGGAACAAACTACCTCTTCACCATAATACACACACCCACAACATATTCGTATAAAATCAGAATACATTTTTTAGTGTTTTTGAATATCACCACTTCTTAACTCACTTTATTCTCTCTCTCTCTCTCTCTTCTACTAGCTTCAAATTCGCTCCATAACATAACAATGTTCTTAAATATGAGTTTCATACTGCAACAACTAATTCAGAGGTCCGTATTGATGATAACAATAATGTTGATGATATTGCCAATGATTAAGTGTTGATGATTTTATTAGTTGTGTTGATAATGACGTGGTAAATAGCGATGATCATTGTTTGGTTAAACTTTCATAACATATTGAGCCATCATTATTGCCCGAGATTTTGGTCTACTTATTGGAGACATACTGCCTCATTTCTCATATCCTTATTTTTCATTGGTTGATATTGATTATTACGGGTTACGCTACAAAAGTTTATTCTCAGACAATTGAGTTCAACACCATTGGTCTCATTGGATGAATTATGTATCACCTAAGTGCCATTATGTCACTTGTACTTGTTTATGTTTACCTTGGATTGTGGCTTTCTTTTCTAATGAACGACATAATGTGTTTATATGGTTACTCCTAATCTCAGCATTCAATGTGTATTCATGAATAATCTCAGTTTTCAATTATTCAATCATTTTATTTTACTAAACTCAAAGTTAGCGAAATTAGTCTGATAATGTTATCATCAAATTTATCTTCTTATTATTGCTTCTTAAGCTTGCTTTGACAGAACTCGAGGACGAGTTCATTTGAACCGGGAAGTCTGATGCAGGACATCCAGTAGTATGGTATTAATTATTTTAAAATTTTATCTATTTTATTATTTGTAAGATTTTTATGTACTTTTTGTATTTTATTTTTAGGGTATTTTAGGAATATTTTTATTATGGTTTTATTAATAGATGCCATAAATAAGAGGCTATTTTTATTGTACCTAGAATGACTTGTGATGATGAATTGAATTGATCTAGATGTCTGCCTGTATTTAGGTTTTTTTGTTAATTTAAATTTTTATTTTTAATAGTATTACTAATTTAGATCATCCCTCTCCCTTTTCTACATCAAAGACCTTCCATTTTCATACAATCTTGGTCTGGAATTTTGGCATAGGCACGGTGTCGGGCTACTGGTGGTGTTTGAAGATGGAGGATAAAAAAATACATTGTTGGGGCAGATCGAGGCATTCATCACGCCAGGGAGGTAAGATGGTCTGTGCATTAGTGGCTATGTGGTAGTTGAGGGCTTGTCCGGTGACCATTTCTTGGTTTTTTGACGGCGACAATTCCTTCACTGATAAAAATTTTGAAGTAGACACATGTTTAGGAACATTAGTGGCATTGTCCTTCCCTGCTTGTCCATTCTTGAAGTCCTTCTATCCATTTCACTTGTATGATACCTTTGCAGTTTTGCTATTAACCTTTCGTGCTTTTGTACTAAGCATGCTGTCAGGAACGAAGTACTTGGTTGGGCAATTTCCACATTTGCTTTGATTTCTTACTTTGATCTCTTGGTATCCCTTTTGTTTTGCTTAAAGAATTCTCAAACGGGATCAAGTATTCCGTCACCGTACCTTCCTGCTCCAACTTAATTAAGTTATACTACTAAATCCTCATACAGTGAAGGACCAAAGTGACTTAAAACTCATTCTCTAAATTCTTCCCATGATAGATCACCTTCCAGCTCCTATAGTATCCTATACCTATTCTATGCATGACCATTCAAGTGACATAGGCTGCCATTAAAACTTGATCATCTTCTGGAATATCATGACACGAAAAGAACTGTTCCGCTTGATTAATCCAATATGTTGGATCCGATTCCCCATCACATTTTGGAATCTCAAGCTTAATCTATTTAACAAATTTAGAGTGTGTTTCGATGAGTTCGTACCTGTTTCAGAGCCGGAGATCTCATAGTTGATCTCGTGGATGGGGATTTCCCATCCCACTCTCTTTGATTCGGTGATCGTCTGTCCACACCATATTCGTATAAAAGCAGAATACATTTTTAAAATTTTTTGAATATCACCACTTCTTAACTCACTTGATTTTCTATCCCTTTTTTCTTTTTCACTCTGTAATGTAACAATGTTCTTAAATGAGTCTCATACTGCAATTAATTCCGAGGTCATTATTGATGATCACTATAATGTTGATGATATTGCAAATGATTAGATTATTGATGATTTTATTAATTGTGTTGATAATGACATAGTAAATAGTGATGATCATTATTTGGTTAAACTTCCATAGCACATTGAGCCATCATTATTGTCCCTAGATTTTGGTCTACTAATTGGAAACATACTGCCTCATTTCTCGTATCCTTATTTTTCATTAGTTGATATTGATTATTCCGGGTTATGCTACAAAAGTTAATTCTCGACAATCGGGTTCAACATCTTTGATCTGATTGGATGAGTTATGCATCACCTAAGTGCCATTATGTTACTTGTACTTGTTTACGGTTACCTTGGATTGTGGCTTTCTTTTTTGATGAACGATATAATGTATTTATATGGTTACTTCTAATCTCTGCATTCAATATGTATTCGTGAATAATCTTATTTTTCAATTATTCAATTATTTCATTTTACCAAACTCAACGTTAGCCAAATTAGTCTGACAATGTCATCATCAGATTTATCTTCTTATTATTGCTTCTTAAGCTTGCTCTAACAGAGCTCGAGGATGAGTTTATTTGAATCTGGGAGTCTGATGCAGGGCATTTAGTAGCATGGTATTTATTATTTTAAAATTTTATCTATTTTATTATTTGTAAGATTTTTATGAAATTTTATATAATATTTTTAGAGTATTTTAGGAATATTTGTATTATGGTTTTATTAATAGATGCCGTTAAATAAGCGGCTATTTTTATTGCACCTAGAATGACTTGTGATGATGAATTGAATTGATCGGGATGTCTGCCTGTATTTAGTGTTTTTTTGTTAATTTTTATTTTTATTTTTAATAGTAGTAGTAATTTAGATCATCCCACCCCCTTTTCGACATCAACGAGCTTCCATTTTCATAAATTTGTTGACAAAGGGGGCATTGTCTTTTCTTTATAATTTTGGGCCTGGTCAAGTGCTTGGTTTTGGGACAAAAGGAATTGGAAAATCAACTGCAAATAAATTGGTGGCCGGAAGCTAAAGCTAATTTGGGTCATTTTAATAATGTACGTTTGTAATTGGCACTCACTATTTTTGTCGCTGTATAGATCTTTTTAGGCATTCTAATATGTTCTTTTATTTTTTTCCAAATTGCAAAATCCTCTTGATTTGCAGGAAATTGTTGCTTACTTTCGGAAATCCAAGCTTGAGAGTTATTTTAATCTTCCACAATTTCGATAAGTTTGAGGTTTACTTAGAAAGTGATATTTGTTGGAAATGGCATATGTTATCTGGCTTTTTTAACATATGCTACATATGCTTATTTGGATTTTGCAGGGCACAAAAATGATAGTCTTTGAAAAAATATTGATTGGGAATGTAGGGAAGGGACCAGACTAATGCAGAAATAAAAATTCAAAGGCCGAATTATGTGTGGATCTCAAGTTAGGTCAAATTATTGATTGGAATGTGGGTGACTTATCCAGTGGTGAGCTCTACGGATTTGCTATTGTCAACCAGTGCTGATTTCAAAACTGCATAGATTTATATATTTGATGAGCAATCAAGTTATCTTAATGTCAACCAAAAGTTTAAAGTTGCTAAAACAAACCACTGAATTTTAATTTTGATACCTATTTATTGATTTTTTATGGGTACAACGATTTCAGCTTTCAAAGAAAGAGGAGGAAAGGCTTTGCTAAGAAGTACATTATCTAATTGTTATTTATGCAAGCCTTCTAAATTTATTATCTAATATTTATCTATTATTATATACTAAATTTGTTATTTATAACTATTTATACAGCCTTTAAGGATGTAGATGCATGATCCAATTTTTATACTTAATTACATCTTCAAAGTTAGACATACTTATTTTTTGATGACGCTAAACATAGCTCACATATAGAGGGTCGTGTTACCTGTTTCATATAACAGATGGGAAAATAAACTGACCTTCATGATTCGAGCTCCTCATTCAAACTCAATGAACTGACTTTGTGAAGCCCACCAAGAGATGAAAACCGAATTAACTTC
>JAURVB010001887.1:0-53089 GCA_033002965.1 Piper betle
TCGACAGTTCGAGAGAGCATCTCCATTTGTTCATATATTAGTTTCATGGGATCATCCGAATTAGTATAGCTGGAGATAAAGAAGAAATTATATGGTTTGTTCATGTCCCCTTTCTTTCTGATTTTGGTTTTTTTTCTTAGTCATAAAAAATTTTCTTGAAGGCTAAACATGTCTAGCTAGTGATTAAGTTGTTGAGTTGAGAAAGCTTATCCGTTTGCACTTATCAAAAAATTATAATAATATCATGCTATTTTATAATTTAATTAAATTTGTAGAAAGAAATCTAAGATAAATAAAGTTTTTATTTATTATATCAAATATTGAACTTTAAACCGAGCCAAGTTAAATGAAGCAAGCCACTGCCCGCCTCACGTAATATCAAGTTAAGCTCTAAATAGTTTTTCCAAGTTGAATACCGAGCTTATTCGAGCTTTTAATCAGGGCAGTCTGCATACATGCAAATAAATGCTATAAACATATTTTAAATTATATTTATTAAAAAATATCAAATTTGCATTTGCTAAATATTTAATTTGTAGCATACTTCTAACATATTTGACCTCTTCATCTTTCATAGATAGTTGCATAATATCCAAATTTGAAAAATATGATTGTCAATCGTTATCCAATTTAGCTTAAAAGACTTCTAACCACGCCCTCTAGAACTATATTAAAAGAAACACTCTAGTATACAAATTACCCCGCTTGTAAAAAGAAACACTCTAGTATACAATTCACGTAAGAACCGAATCAGAAATGTTATAATCGAGTGAGTCATGTTTAATATTATTAGTCAGTAAGACTTGATAAATAAAATAGATCGAAATAACCCTCTTGGTGTTACAAGAAAGTAGGGGTGTAAACGAGACAAGCCTGCTCGCGACCTTTTTGCGTTCGGCTCGGCTCGGCTCGTGCTTGTTAATTTTGTACTCGAAAAATACTCGGCTCGAAATAGATAAGCTCGTTGAACAACAAATAGAGCTTGAGCTAAGGAGTGTTCGGCTCGGCTCGGTTTGAAACTCGAACTCGATGCGTTCAAACTCGAAAAATATTTAGTTCGAATCAGCTTGTAAATACTATTGAGGTCACATTGAACTTATATAGTGTTGGAAAGAAAATTTTGATCCTATATAAGTCAAGTACAAACCAAGCATAAACATTTGCTCGGCTCAAGCTCGGCTCGAGCTCGACTTGAGCTCGGCTCGAAAACATAACGAGCCAAGCCCAAACACCATAAATTTTGGACAAGCTTGGCTCGTTTACATTAAAGCTCGGCTTGGCTCATTTTATATCAAGCCGAATTCAAACACACCCCTGCTCGGCTCGGCTTAGCTCGGCTCATTTACACCCTTACGAGAAAGGAAGACATTATCAAATATTTGTCAAAGCACATCAAACATAAATAAATGTAAGAAAGTAAATATTGCGCTGAGCTCAAGTGTGTGTAGCGTTTATCTGTCATCCTACCAAAGTCAACTCAAGATTATAAGACCTACATATATTATATTAAAAATGTCAATAATAAATGTTACTGGTCCGAAAAATAGCTAATACAATCTGGCAAATGGGAATTCCATTACCCACAGAAACGTATGAAACTTAAGAATTTTCCTCTCACTGGGCAGTAAGCAAACATACTTAAACAAATACCGGCTCGCATGCACAGCTCATAATCATAATCGTACATACAACGCTTATGCCCTCACACCGTCCATATCACCCGTCACGGTACTCAAATGGCAAAAGGAAAAGTTAAGTTAGTGCCACATGTTTCGAAAATGTGCTGTATTACACAGTACCATCATACACCGTATTACCTCATGGTTTGAACGAGTACTAGTCTGGTCCATACATATCTCCGTACCACTCATTCTCTTATTCGTGAAATCCATAAAAAATACACGTACTTATATAATAAGCTTAGGGATTATGCTTGTATCATAAATTTCTAGAGCTAAAGTTCAAAAACCAACAAGGGATCTCATCCTTGTAGTTTTATTAAACATGCGTAGATAACATGGTTAAATAGCTCGACATTGAAGGGATCTGATAAAACACAGGCGATGACGTTCTACATCTAAAACACGATTAAACCTTTTATGGAAGGAGTCAACCAGAGAAGGAGAGTCCTACGGACCTGTGGTCCAAGCTCCAAGCATATCTGCACCCGAAACCTATATCGGAATCCACTACTAAGTAAAATATTAGCATTTTTATATGATGAATGCTTGTGGTGTGTGCTCAAATCATCAATACTTTCTAATAGAGAAAATAGTACTAACAAACCTATAACTAAACATTTGGCGTGCAAATTGGGACATAATAAAATTAAATAATAAATAAATAAATAAATAAACAAAAAAAATGCACTCATAGATAATTAGATAAATAATAAATACATAAACATGAATATAAATAATACTCTAATCATAAAATAATAATATAATTATAGTATATAAATACACGAGTAAACACGAGTAAATATCAACATATACTCCTATTCGTAAATATATAAATAAATAAATAAATATATGTATATATAATAATTAAATAAATAAACAAACAAATAGTTAATACTCATTAACTATGAATAATAATAATATCATTGTTACTCAATACAAGAATACATAATTAAATACAAATAAATAATAACATAAATATAACGAACAAGTGTATATATATATACACACACACACACACACACACACACAATTTAGTAAACATAGTAAGACTAATATTCATAAGTAAATATATTATTAATAATATCAAATAATCATGTAAACATTCATCATATAGATACACATATAAATAAAAACAAATAAATAATAATGAATAAATAAATAAATACAACAACAAATAAAGAAAATAATCATAACATCCAATCATGATTAATTATGTGAATATGCATCTAAACTAATGTAAGGGTTCTTAAATTACCAGAAACGGTGCAAGAACAGATGAAAATAGGCCGAACCAGACCGAACCAAGCTGAATCAGACTAAACCGAATGGGTTGAACCAACCCGGCATGGCTTAACTGGAAAATGGGTTGGGTTGACTTGGCGGACATGATCATGGGCTCGGACTAGCGGACTCGAACATGGCCGAGTAGACGCGATCGTGGTCTAGCGAACACGGTCGCGGGCAGGCTGACGCAAACCGGGTAAAAGGGTCGAACAAGGGCGGTAGTGCCTCGTCACCGGAAAACGCCGACAACGGTGCATCTGGGGTTGCCGCCGGTTGGGATTGATGGAGGTGACGAGGAATGTGATGGTGGTGATGATCGGTGGAGTCCGGCCGTTGGTCAGTCAGAAAATGACAAGATAGGTAGCGGATCGCCACCATCAGGTGCAGTGACATTGTCGGCGGCAATCACGGCCCCAGTGGTGGTCGGTGTCTGTCCTAAACCGTATATCTCGGTGAGGGGAAGCCGTCGGGGTGGTCGGACAGGCCGAAGGTGGCTCGCCGGCGCCGGAAAACAGCCCAATCGGGTGGTGGTGATGACAGAAATCGGCAGCAAGAGCACTGTCTCCAGTGGTGACTGCGGCGGCGCTAGCGGCGATCGTGGGTATGAGCTGGTAGCCGGCCGCGAGATGGTCACGACCATACTGATGGAGTGACTGGAGGAAGGTTGGGGCGGCGGCGAGCTGAACTGGCGGCGGCGTTAACACAGTGAAATCATGGAAGCCAGGGCTGACGTGGATGGCCTCAGTCCAAAACCTTCTTTTGGCCTATAACTGGCAGCCTAGCCAACGTCCTTAGTCCAGCCCACCATCTAATACAAAACTAAGTTGCTCTGATACCATTTGTAACAACCTATGCTTAAAGTGTACAATAATGTGGTAAGTTATTTCTTTAAAAGTGATTAACCAAGTTAAAGATACATAGCTCATTCCTATTTTTAAACAAGATCTTAGCCCATTAGGTATTATTTATAGGGCTAAGTTAAGCTAGCTTTTTGATTAAGAGAAGCCCGCAAAACCTTTTTATAGGCCCATTACATTGCACTTTAGGCTGTGTTGTTATGGGTGGTATCAAAGTAACTTGGTTCCATGTTAGATGGTGGGCTAGACTAAGGACTTTAGCTAGACTACCGGTCATAACCCAAAAAAGTCGTGAGCTAGGACTAGCAATGGGTCAAGTGTAAGAATTTTGGTGATGAAATTTTCTAAAGTGAGTGAATTATGAAATCCTTCAACTTAGTCCCACATTTAATATCTAATAGGCTAAGATTTTGTTTATAACTGTGAATGAGTTATAGATCTTTGGCTTATTATGTTGCACTTTGGGTTGGGTCGTTAGAGCCCATCATGATATATTAGTTCTATAATTATATCATATATTTATATCTAATCATTGCCGAGCATTTTTTAAAAAAAAATCACCCTTTCCCCCTCTCAAACTCACGTAACACTCTCATCTTTTATATTTTATCTTAGCTTGAAAACCGCAATGTATACAACAACAATATAAGCCAGACATAGTTTGGAAAAATTCTGAAAATGGTGAGAACAGAGCCAATTTATAACAAAAAAATAAAGCTTCGCAAAAATGTTATAGGCATCAAAAAGAAAATGTACAATCACATTTGTTTATTGTTAATGCGTGCTTATGCATTTTTGTATTATTAAAATTGAAATATCATATTTCCATCCATTATCCTAAATATTGCAACCTTCTTAAGGCAATCATAATATACTCTAACAAATAATGGTTTCCTTTATACATTTGAGGGCAAATATGCTGTCATCGGGATTGTTCTTAAAGATAGACTCTAGTTTATAAATAAATCTTTAATGGATAATAATATAGAATAAAACAATCTTATATTTTAAAGATCGATTCCAATTTTATAAATAAAACTTTATTGAAACTCATAAATTTTTATTTTTTTATTAATAAAGATTAGTTTAGATTAGATATGGATAAATTATCGTGGACTCAAACATGAACACCTCTGGGTTCATCTAAAGCCCATGGATTTGGCCCATGTCTGAGCCCACTTTGTAAACATATACCCCGCATCCCGCCGAACATTTCACTACGGCCATCTTCTCCGGCGACGGCAAAAGTTTGGACGGCTGTTATGCAGGTACGCACGGCTCCCCTCTCACCGAAAGCTATCATAAGCTTTAAAATTTGAAAACTTGGGAAGTTCAATGGCCATTTGATTATAATTTACGCTCTTCATCGTTCCTTGCTGCTTTTTACAATGTTTGTGATATGGGATAAGTGCCACCTTGCCTTAGTGGATGGCAATTGTGAGGCTTGGCATGAGGATTTTCCTATATTTGTTAAGAAGTTTTTGAGTTCAAAGGTAACTTTTTTTTCATTTAATCTGCATTGATGTTGGTTAAGTAGTTTTAAAACTTCTTTTTTACTCAAAAAAAATAATTGTCTCAAACTCCATGGCCCGCCAAATCAAATTCCACGGTTGACGCTACACTAAAAATTGACCCTCTCGTTAATCAAAATATATTATTTTTATTTGAGATTAGATAAATTAATATTTTTTTAATTATATAAATAATATATTTATTAATTTCAAGTAATAAAAAAATAATATATACTAATTTTATTTTTTTAAATAATTAAAAATTCAATCGGGCTTGGAGTCGACTTTAAATTGACTCCACCATGACATGCCTTGTCGAGTATGAGTTTTAAATTTTTAAACTATATTACTGCCAACTGCGAATACAAGCTCATGTTGTTTTTGGAACTTTCCAAGGTGTATTAATTTCATTACGATCCTCTTTGCTTTCCTGGGACCGGTACTTCCCAAGTGTTACTAAATCATCTCTTCAATGTACTTTGGTGCAATGCTTGGATTTCCATGTAGTGCATGCTTGAGTTTATAGCTAATTATCACCTTTAGTTGGATCATTGTTCTCATTATTCTTTGATAGAAAGGCCTAATTGGATGTGTTTTCAATTTTTTATTGCCGCATCACGATTCAAGATGTCAAAAATTGGTAGCTTCAACTAAAGAATGAAACGATAATTATGCCTCTAACAAAGTCGTTTTGCATTGTAATATTGAACTATCATCTATTCAAAAACATATTCTAATAGATGTCTGTCTTTACATGCAGAGTGAAGACTAGGAACTTTGGTATCTCTATTGACTTCGTTGAGGAAGCTACTTTATTGTTTGTATTGTAATTGCATTATTGATCCTAGAAGCCATGGTCAAAGAAGGAAGTAGCATCCCCAAGCGGCATAGGAAATGTTGTAAGCCTAATATTGATTTGAGCAATTTGCTTGACTTGACGTCTCCTGATAGATATATTGTCTATCCCACCAACAAAAGAGGCCATTTGGACTAGCATACTCTCTAAAAGGTGGAGACATTTGTGATGACACATTTATAATATAGACTACTCTTTTATATATTGTTTATACTATCCTTTAACTACCATTTTTCCTAATGAAATAAAATATAATTCTTTGTTTGAATTTTATATATCATAAAATATTTTATATAGATATACCGTTTTTGGTATTTTATTGTGCTTTTAAAAAATATAGTTTATTTAAGTTATAACCTTGATCTACTCAAATGATTCCATTTAAAAAAAAAAACATTTGAAGGATTTTAAATCATCTAAAATATAATTGAACTCAAATTTAAATTCGATTATATATTTCTCTCTAAGCTTTGACAAAAAATGTATACTTGTTAAATAGAAATTTAACATAAACCTTATTAATATTAGAAAAATTTATGATTAAATGGAAGGAAAATACAATATTTACAATTCAATGGTACTTTATATGAGTTATTTTTTTAAACTGAACTAAATTATTTTTTAAACAATATTTTATAAAATCATTTTTAAATACATTAAAAAAACAAACATTTAATCGTGTGTGGCTGGATTTGACCGAATTTGAAAAAAAATTTTAAAAGAATTGATTTTTTTTGACAAATCAATTTTAACGATCATATTTTTTATAATTAGTTTTTCAAAAAAATATTTTATAAAAATATTCTTGTTGAAATATAAACTAAAAAATAATTTTTTGATAATTTATTTTATAAATCTGACAAAAATTTGTTTATAAATTATTTTTCAAAAACAATAATTTTATAAAAAAATTGTTTAAAAAAATATTTTAGGTTAGATTTTAGTTTAAAGTCAGTCTTATTTAAGCCTAATACAAAATGTGATGGTATTATAAACATTTAGTGAAAAAATAATATTGAATTATAAAAGTTATGTAAAGTACCGCTGAATCGTAAATTATGTATCTCTCCACCATTTAATTGTAAATTTTTCTTAATATTCTTATAATTTTAAATAAATGATGGATTTTATTTAAATAAATAATTGGAATATATCCTAAATAAGTATAATCTTAATCAAGTTAAAAGTATATATAGATTTTTTGTGCTGTAAAATCTATTAAACTGTTCAAAGCAGAAACTCTAACTCAAATAAATTATATATGAAATGCACCTCCAATATATATGAAATCTAAACTATTTTAAGTGGGCCAAAGTCAAACCACCAACTAAGTTGTATGCCTTTGCGCTCAATTAATTAAGAGTAGATAATTATAATTATAATTATATATATAATTAATTATTATACAGGAAATAAGAAAGTTGAAACGCAAAATCGTTTACAAATATATCACACTATCCATTTGCATAATCTGCATTGATTCATTATTCCATGACAAAAGTATATCCAATAAAAAAATAATTTTTACTATAAATTGGGCTTTTAAGGAAGGGCTTTTCATGTTACCATTTCTACAGAATTGGGGTTTAGAGATTGGCTTCTCAGATTGCCATTTGTATAAATTGGGCTTTAGGGATGGGCTTCTAAGATTGCCATTCAAGCCCACCCAGAGAGAAGAAGGCGGGAACTTGAAAAACGACTTTGCCTGCGGCCACTCTCCGACGGTCGTCTCCGGCGACTCTTCCTTCGGCGGCGAGCGGCGGAGGTCTGAGGTACGTCCATATTCTTCTTCTTTTCCTTCTTCTTCTTCTTCTTGATCCCTTATCCTCTCACGAAGAATGGTGTTGTTCATCGTCAAGCTCTTTGTGTGAACGAAGTGTGATGTTGTTGGGACATCCTCTGTTTGCATTTCTTTGTATTTGTCGTTCGTTACCTCTTGTCTTGTCGATTGATGGTGCGTTGAATGCGTTGTACATGTCTGTTGGTTGATAATCGACATGGAGTCATTGACCCTCTCATTGAATGAGTGCCATTGATTGATTGATTGTGAGATCAAGAGAAGAATTGATTGAGGATTTCAATGGATGAGTTTATCCTAGTGGAGGTTGTTGTATGATTGTTTGATACAAATGGAAAAGATTCATGATGCGTTGAATATGTTGTGTGTTTCTTGATCATCAAGATTGGGTCTTTTACCCTCTTATTGAATGAAAGTGTGTGATTGCCTGATTCCAACACGTTAATTACATGAACGAAGAATGGTGTTGGTTTTTACTCTTAATTTGCCTGCATTTCTTGGTATGTCATATTCTTTAACACTATCGTTGTTGTGATTGATGCTGTCTTGAGTTCTGCAAATGCCTGTTCGTTGGATTTATGTCAAC
This sequence comes from Piper betle, assembly GCA_033002965.1. Lineage (NCBI taxonomy): Eukaryota > Viridiplantae > Streptophyta > Magnoliopsida > Piperales > Piperaceae > Piper > Piper betle. The sequence continues at coordinate 8,575 of JAURVB010001887.1, forward strand.
GCACTTTGCTTGTTAATAGACTGCGTCTTCATGTTGAATGGAGACTGGCATGATTTAATTCATGTTTTTTTATTCTAAACGTGAATGATAATTTTATCACTTTGCTTGTTAATGGATCTCCTCATTGACGCTTGGAAGTTAACAATGCAAGGCTTTCTCTATATGGGTGATGGATGATGTGCAAAAATAATCCTATTTTGGAACTTTGTTAAACATTCGATATCATTAAAGTAATTTTGGACAACTGACGTGCAAATCTAGTCCTCTCTTGGAACTTTGTTGCTAATGCTGTAGCGACACTCTACTTTTTGCATGGGATGCGTTATTGGCAGCCATGGTAAGGGAAGCAAGCCAACAGATCAGCAGCAGAGAACGGCACGGGGAATCTAGTCCATCAAATATTGATCTCTTGAGCCAATTGCCTGACGATCTCCTCGTTGAAATTGTTCGCCTCCTGCCAACAGAAGAAGCTGTTCGAACTAGTGTACTCAACAAAAGTTGGAGAAATTTGTGGAAGCAAATTCATAATATCAGCTTCTGCTTCAAAGAAAATCCACGAGCTTCCCTGAGAGATGAATTTCGTGATCTTGACGAGTTTCTAGGAAAGTTGGATCCCTCAACGAAAAATAAGTTCTGCCTTCACTTCTTCTGCAATCCGATAGGCAGTCATGATAAACTGGATTCATGCTTGTCTTGGGCTGTTGAGCGTTGTGTTAAGATGCTAACGTTGGACATCAATGTCCCTTGTGATTCTACTTTTCCAAACTTATACCGAGTGCCGGCCGTTTTGTTTCAATGTCAATCTCTTGAAGAATTGAGACTCCGGAACGTCTCTGCCTTGAATATGCACAACATGAATGTTTCATGGCCTTTACTGAATGGTTTATACCTCACTGGTGCGGAATTGAATATCATGGATTTTAACAATCTCATGAAATCCTGCCCGTTGCTTGAGAGGTTGAGTTTGGTCGATTGTAATTTTAGTTGTCACGGTGAACAAGCTTCTCAGATAAGAATATGTTCAACTACCATAAGATGCCTTAAACTTTGGAAATGTCAATTCATAGATGACTCTGACGTGGTGATTAGCCTTCCATCTCTCGTTAACATCTCCATTGACATGGATATGGGTGCTGGTGGAGCCAAGGAAAGGGCGGTTTTGGATGCAGTCCTCTATGTGGGAGAAATTCATGTTGGTCAGAAGCACTTGGAGGTAATTTTTACATGTTAAAATTAAAAGTCTGAATATTCCTACAAGTAGTTTTTTTATTTATGTATATAAATATTTTAAAATGTGTTCCGTATAATATATATCTTGCGCTTCTAATGTTTTTCTGTTTGTAGAGGACTTTTCATTTTGCATTGATATATTGTGATAGTAAATAAGCTTTTCTTAAATGATTATTCCAAACTCTTGCTGAATTACTTGTTATTAACATAAGACAAAAATAAAGGCAATTGGTTAAGCACAACGTAACTACTTCGAATGTTCAACTGATGAGTAAAATAAAGCGTTATATATGCCTTTCTTGTGAACAAAAATATTGTTGTATTACCGTTGATGTACATATCTATTTATATCATACACGTGACTTGGTCTTTGCATATGGCCCAGTCTTTTAGCTTATCTCTACTTCTTCTCCCATTCATTAGGAACTAATTGCACTAGATTATTAAATCCTTGTATTATATATACGTGATGTATCATTCTAGTAGTGAACGAGAAAAACAAATTCATTTAATTACATTGTGATGACAATATTCATATATTTGACTTTCACTTTGCAATACAACAATATCAAGTATTGATTGTCTTGCTATGAAGATAAAACCTACTCAAATAGCAATATCATGCATTGTCAGAGGGCAAATATGTTATGATCTTATTTGTTTTGGAAGATATTTCCTGCTTGTTGACATAAGACAACTCTCTATATCTACTTGAAATCCTGTGGGTGGAATGCTCATGATGAGTTTTATTTCTATTGAATTTCACAAAGTTTTAAGTGTTTCTAAACTTTCATTATTTTGGCTATTCAGGCTATTTGTAAGAATGGCATCAAGAAATCATCAACAATTAAGCATGTTCAAGTGGAAATAACAGCGGACAATCATAAACATCTGGAAGGGATGGCATATCTAATTTCTTCTTATTGCAATCTTCACAACTTGGTTGTAAATTTCAACGATCCAAAGGTATATATTCCACTCTCGTATTGAAGGTAGTTTCTATCTTTTCTTCAGGGTAAGCATTTATTTTCTATCTTTTTCAGGAACACTTAATCGGCATTTATGACATCCAACGAGTATTAGATGGTGGAAAAATTCTTGAAGATTGTTTGTCGAGAATGCTGAACCTCAAGACCATTCATGTGTGTGGAATCAAAGCTTCAGAAATAAAGGAATTGAGGAAAGATACGAAGATGGATCAAATTGGTAGTTTGGAGGAATTTAGGAGGAAGATGGATCAAATTATTACTTTCGACGAATTTATGACGAAGATGAAATTTCAAATTGTTAGAATTTTGTTCAAAAAGTTAATACACTTGGAAAAACTGACGATTTATTTGGAAACAAGGGGTCGTTCTTGCTATGGATTAGAGTCTCGCTTAGTGGAAGAAACGAGGAAGTTATTTGAGGAAGCATCTCTGAGCCCTACTTTGCAAGTTACATGCGAGGCATATGAATGTTCAGATTGGTAGGAGGATATTACAAATTTGGTGGCTTCTTTCTCTCCAATTTTGTTTTGCTTGTTTTATATATGAACTATTGAAGTTTTTCTTTCTGGTGCCTATTGTAGATACATATTGTGAAAAAACAGATCATTTCACAAGAAAAAGCATATAGAAAACAGTTTCACATTTTACAAGGGATGAAAGGAAATAGATGCTCACAACATGAATCTTATAAATTGCCTTTTCTCTTAATAACAATGCTACATGTATATCAAGATGGAATAAATGAAGCATGGTTTGGAACATGATGTAGTTTTTCACCGGGTTGCAAAGATCTGCTAATTCCACTCAGAATCGGCCGATTTAAATCGGATCGGAGGCGATCCGATTCAAAAAAGCTGATAAATCGATTTTAGCAAAAATTGGTTAGTGAATCGGCCAATTCGAGCCGATTCAAACCGATTCGAGCCGATTCCAGACGGCGGCGGGGAGCTGGCGAGGGTGGCGACTGGCGACCGGGGGAGGGGCTGGGGGGGCCACGGCGGCGGGGGGAGGACGAGGTGGCAAGGGCGGCGACGGGGCGATAGGGGACGCAGCGACAGGGTGGGGGCGTGGCGGGGCAGGGTGGGGGGTGACAGGGTGGCTGATGGGGCAGTGGGGCGGCATCGGGGCAGAAGGGTGGGGTGGGGGACGATGGGGGAGGGGACAGGCAGGGGCTGGCTGGGGGAGGTAGGGCAGGGAAGGGCAGGGCAGGGGAAGGGCGGGGGCTGAGGCGGGGTGAGGCAAGGCCGATGGGGCGGAGGCGGGGCAGGGTGGAGGCGGGGATGGGTGACGTCGGGGAGAGAGATGGGGGATGGTGGGAAGAAAACACGGGTGGCATTTTCGTAATTAAAAGTTTACTCGACTCTGACACGAGTCAAAAATAATAACCAACTCAAAATAATTCAAAACAAATCCAAAAAATATCATAAACTATAATACACATCTTAACATAAAAATGACATATTTTATAACTAATAACCCACTAATTTTGACTAAGTTAAAATTTTTATATACAACCAATTTGGACCGATTCAATTGACCCAATTCCCAACCGATTTAGACTGATTCGATCCGATTCAGTGACTCCTTTGAAAACCGATTCCGATTTTGATTCCTTATTCAGTGCCAATTCAGTTCCGATTCCGATTCACTAATGTAGTTTTTCAAATTATACAATTACTTATGCGATATGTTGTTATCACACAATTCAACTCCACAGTGCAACCCCTCTTGTCTACCATCTAGCCTCAAATAGAGCTGCTGAGACCATAGTTGGTGAAATCAGCCGATTCCACTCATAATCGGTTGATTTAAATTGGTTTGGGGGCAAACCGATCCGATTTAGGGTCGAATCGGTCGGGCGGAAATTGGGCACAGAATCGGCCGATTCACCCCGATTCCGACCGATTCGGAATTGGGGTGAATCGGAAAAAATCGGTTTTCATAGGTAAATTAATAGAATACCCTCGGTATGATATTAAATAAATTATTTTAGCATAGGTAAAATTAGAATTTACCCGAGCAGCGACTAGAACGGTAGCGACGGCGAGCAGCAACAGCGGCAACTGGGTGACGGGGAGGCTGGGTGGGGAGTAGGGGGAGGATCTAGAGGGCGGGGCAGGGGGGGGCATAGGGGGATAGGACGCGGCTGGTGGGGGGAGGCAGGGTGGGGCCATGGCGGCATGGAGGGACCGGACGGGGCTGGCAGGGGGAGGCTGGGCTCGGCGGGGCGTGGCGGGTGCAGGGCGTGGCGGGCGCAGGGCGGGGCAAGGGGCGGGGGGTGGGGGGGTGGCGGGGCGGGGCAGGGGGGGGGTGGGGCGGGTCTAGGGGAAGGGGGGCGTGGCGGCAGTGGCATCGGCGGTGGTGGCGGGGAAGGAAGGCGGATGCGGGAGAGAAGAGGCGGAGGGGAAAGAAATAACATCTAGTCTCATCTTGTTAAAATAAAGTCGATGTTTCATAATCTGTCAACACTTTGTAATAAAGTCCAATATTTATTAAAATACATAATAAATTTCTGATCGAGGATAATAAGTTTAGTATATGTCAAGATATAGTATATTTATGTTTTGATATATGCTACTCACAATTTGTCCGCGTACCATATTTTGTACCATAAGCATGATTAAAATCATGTTGGTTGTGAACATGATTGTTTGCCATTCTCTGTACCCATTAGGAGTTCTTAATGTCACCATGGTAAAGTTGACCCACTAGACGCCCTGATCAGGGTCATTGGCAAGTTGGAGAACCTTTTGAATATTGGACTTATAATCTAGAAACCATGTTGAATATTTAATGTTGCATAATTATAAAATAAGCTATATGTTCTCCATGTTTATATGAAACTCTGTTATCATTATATGGGCCCATATGATCTTAATTAAGGTGTTTCCCGTCACAGGTCAGGCAATCTTACCTTTGATTAGGAAATGGGGGGTTACAATTAATCTCTTGTAACTGTTGGCTTTATGTCTTTCCATAAGATAAAATGAATGTGGAGTGGAGAGAGGTCAAGTATTAATTTAAGGTAACTATTAGCTTTAACTATTCCTATGTGGGGAATGAATGTGGAGTTAAGACGAGGGTCTCTTTTGTGTATACTCAAGTTCTTGTACTTTTAGGAATGCCAGGGATTTACTATCAGTCCTACAGCAATCTGCACTTGATTGATTGGTGTAAATTACTTAAATTAGTGGTGTTTAAGAAAATAACTGGAATAATTAAGTTAAGTTCCTTTAATTTAGGTGATTTACACTAATCAGGCAAGTGCTACAACGGGTCACTGTAGCACTTGCCATAGAAAATCCCTCGTCTTTTAGAAAACATCTCAAGTTCTTGTCCCCCAGGGAAGCATGACAGGCACATTATTTATTTGTTTATTGAATTGCTTTACTATGCATGTTTATGTTTCTTTGCTTACAATAAGCACTGCTGCATTGATGTTTGTTCATACTGCATGTTAATTTGTTGTGTCTTTTATGCTTTTGCCTAATAACTTGAGTTTAATTGCTTTTTATTAGTAGGTATCATTTAGGGAAGTGGATAAGTTTTATTAGACTATATGTCTGATATGAGACTGTAAGAAAATCTGTGGCTATCTTTGGGGATCCATTGCTCGTGATTTGTTCTAGCTGTTCTGAACTATGTTTCAGTATGTTTCTTATGTTCAAATTTATTGTTCTGTTTTATTGCCTATGATGAATTGTTCTAGTTGTATATCTCTTTTTAAAAGATTTAATTTATTAGTGGAAATGGTTTTAGAAGATTATGTGGAATGAGATTGCACTGCAAATGCAAGGGTATCTTGTGGTGATTGATTGCTGGTGATTTTATTTAGCCAGACATTATTATTTCAACTTATAAACTGGTGAAGATGCTTCCTTTGCCCAGATAATAAATCTAGGAAGGAAATCTTTTGTATATGCTTCTCGTATTCAGTTTTCTAAGTTTCATTGATAATAGTCTTGATATTTAATTGGAAGAAAAAAGGATCTTAACTGTGAGAGCTTCATTTGGGAAATTGTTTCAAGTTTTACTTTCACGCCATCTTTCTTAAAATTTTACGTAGTTTATGCCGTTTTGAGGTTGCAAGTTAGAAGGTTTTTGTGCAAAAGTGTGTCGCTTCGGTTTTTTTTAGAATGGTATATAACCTTTATGTTTACCAAAACCTGAGACATATGATGAATAGAAAATGCTATTTCAGAGTCATATGAGTATCCTTATTTTGTTCACATGGAAGGCACATGGTAATAGACGCGAGTTAACTGATCAGCAATGCTTAGCGGTATCAGCATTCCTGTGATTTTAGAATTGATGCATTGAGCGAGCTCCCTGATGCTCTCCTAATTGATATTCTACCTTTGCTTCCGGCACAATATGCTGTTTGAACTAGTGCACTCTCAAAAATATGGAGACACTTGTGAGGCACATTGATAATTATCACTTCCCTTACATTAGCTCAGGCATATCTGCTGCTAGCTTTGACAATTTTTTGCTAAATTCAGCTCCGACAATTATAAGGAAATTCAATGTTGAGATACAATACAATGAACTTAACCCCGTGGCGACGTATGCTCAAGTGGTTTCATGGGTTAACTTGGCCGTCAAGTGTGGGGTTCAGCGCATGAAATTTATCACCAGAGCTTATGGTACTTACAAATCTCTTTACAAGTTGCCAGCAATCTTGCTCCAATGTCAATCTCTCGTGCAGTTAGAACTCGTGTTCTGCACTAAGTGTGCACAATATGCCTTTTTGTTGCCCTTTGCTGAAAGATTTGAATCTCGAGGAGGTTTCATTGGATAATGTAGGGTTTAACAATTTTATGGGCTCTTGCCTGTTACTTGAAAGATCGAGCTTGGTGAGTTGTGTATTTAGAAGTTTCGGTGAACATTCTTCAGAGATTATAATACGTTCTACACCTTTAAGGTGCCTACGACTATGGGAATGTGAACATATGGAGGACTAAAATGTGTGATCAGCCTTCCATCGCTGCTCAAACTTTCCATCAACACGTTAATGTATCACAAGATAATGCAAAGGGCTGTTTCGAATGCCCTTAATTTTGTGGTGGAACTTCATTGTGCCAACTGCTGTATGCAGGTAATTAGTATCTTGTGCTTCTGAAGTTTTCTGGTAGTTTACTTTTGACACATTGCAAATGTATTATGTTTTGGCTAACTATATTATTTTTATACTTAATGCAATATTTCTTAAAAGTTAAATTAATCTCGTATCCAATATCTACTAAAATAAGATACAATATATTAGTGGGATATGTTTAAGATCTTCAACTTAATTAATCAGTTTTGAAGAGACGACTAAACCCATCGGTCTAATTGGGCCAGGCCTTTATCGGCGGAAGAGAGCGATTTCCAGACTGTGTTGGATGGACAGTGGTATGTCAAGAGAAAGGAATTTTGAGGAAAGAATTTCATGTCCTTGTCTTTAAACTGGGTAGTTGAGAATAGAGTGAAAAAGAAAGAAAGAAAAACTAGACACAATTACTTGCAATTTTTTGTGTTAAAACATGCAAATGTAAAGCATAATATAATGTATGAACATATTTTGTCTCACATAGTATGTAATAGTACATGATTATGTTAGAATGGTGGTATTTCAGCATACAAAATCATGCATTATTAACCTTTCTTTTTGCTAGCTGGACTTTGTCTATAAGGGGAGTTGATTCTTCAACAAGTGTCAGACATCTTTGGATAGAAGCCTTGCTGAAGAGTCGGCTGCCACGCACGGGATGGCAAACTTGATTTTAATCTATTTTAATCTCGAGTCCTTGGTTATTGAATTCACTGTATGTTATGCATTTATCTATTCATTAATATTTATATTTGTCTCATATTATATGTAAGATTTTCCCCATGTTTTAGCCTTTTAGCATTTGTTTGTGCACTTTCTTTTCAGTTAATTTTTTATGAATGCTTCCCATGGGTACCTTGGGGATATGTTCTTGGAGATTGTTTGTCAAGAAGTAGACTGCGTCTAAAGACTTGGTATCTTTGGGATTTGAGTACTGGGAAGTGATGAAGCTAACCAAGGTTCAAGACCCTGCTAAGGGTAGAGAATGAGTGTTCAGAATTTGTTCACACAGGTTAAGCACTTGAAAAAACTTATCATTAATGTGGCTTCGGAAAATGGTTGTCGCTCAATACCTGAATCTCTTGTTATGTTAATCACGACGAAGTTGTTCCAGAAGTACAAGATAGCATCTCCACTGGTTCAGATACTAGTTTCATGCAAGGCAATTAAACGAACTTATTTGTAGCACAGGCTTGGAAGATATCCAAATTGGCGAAGGCTTGATATTTAGTAGTTTTTTTCTTTGCATCTTGTTTTTGTGAAGAGTACAGAGACTGTTTTTGAGTTCTTGAAACTAGCTGTTTGTAGGCAATTTCTTATATAAATACTCAAGACTGAGGTGGTCAACATAACTTCGTTCACCACATTGTATGCCTCCTTATTATCACTATTCCATTGAAGGCATCTGTTGGAATTGTTAAACATATATTCCAAATCCCTGAGCAACAAAACGCACAACTCACCATTCTTTTGAGACAAAATCTTGAGTCTAGGCCAAATAATTGCTGGTATTTTCTGAATTTCATGCAGGGATATGGCATACTTGAGTGCCATATAACATATTTTGCGGCTATTTAAATGGCTTGAAGATTTTCCTCTAGTTTTAATTAGTTGATAAATGGTCTGTTTTTACATATATCATGAACAAACGTTCCATTACAAAATGCCAAAGGTCTGAAGAATGCGAAGGTATGTTTAAAGTATAATTACAGTGCCAACTTTTCATAAATGAGTTAACTCTGATTTATATGATTTAACTCCGACGGGTGGGATCGTGAGGGGGCACGGGGCGCGGGCGGGGGGCGTGGACCAGATCGTGGAGGGGGGGTGGTGGCGCGGCGCGATCGGGTCCTAAGGTGGCACGGCGGCGCGGGCCGGGTGGGGGGCGAGGAGCAACGGCGGAGAACCAGGGAGAGGCGGCGCTCACGGCGGCAGGGTCGCAGAGCGGAGCGGCGGCGGTGAGGAGGGTATTTTTTTGTTAGGGTAGATCTGGACCGTCCTTATGATCGGACGGTCCAGATCGGGAGCGATCCCAGAAAATTTTCCAGGAGCGATCCCAGGCAACCCTTCCTATATATATATATATATTTTCTAGGCTAGGTGACGCAGTACCTCTGGGTAAGTCGACGCAAGGCTGAAGTAGGCGAAGTCGCAGAATTGAGGTGTTCTGCTAGGAAATTCCTCGTTTAGGAAAAGAATTTAAGAAAAGCAATGGCTTTTTTACAACAATTAGTGAAAAGATCAAAGGATCTAGAGCATTCTAAGATTACTGAACAAATTGTGTATAATAATATAGAGCAACGTTTAAATAAGTGGTCTATACGTAAAATAAAACCTAATAAAGTGTATAATACAGGTTTCTTTGACTTTAAACAAGCTTATATTATAAAAACTTTGGAAGAAAGTATTAGTTTACAAAATTTTACTAATAATCTATCATTATTATCAAATAAAATCTTAGAAGAATTACGTACTGAGTATAATTATATACATTTGGGATTAGTACAAATAGCTGTTAAACCTTTAACTAGAGAAGGTTTAAATAATTCTATATTATTATGTTTAAGAGATAATAGACATAACAAGTTTCAAGATTCCCTTTTAGGAATAATTGAATCTAGTTTAAGTAGTGGACCTATTTATTTTAATTGTTTTCCTGACTTTTCATTATCTTTATCAGATCCTCATCTTAAGGATGCTTTGTGTTTAACATGAAAACACAAGGATATGATATGAAAGAAGGATCTCATAATATGTGTGTAATATATAGGCTTTGCTTTAAAGCAATGACAACTATGAATCCTAATGCAAAATTAGTATCAAAGAAAGGAAACACAATTTTATTTCAAATAGATTCCAGTAAGGCTAATATAGAAATACCTAAAACCATAAAATGGAAAGAAATAATACTTCCAGAATCATGGAAATTAGAAAGTATAATACCCCCTAAAATAGAGAAAAGACAAGCAGAAACAATTATAGAAGATGATAATGGTGATGTAAAAATTATTTTTGGAAGACATAGTACAAATACAAGATATACTAGGGAAACAGATAATCAGGCTTCAAGTTCAAATGTAGCTGGTATTTTAATTAATGAACATAGAATTCCTCATGCCTTATATACTGATGAACCTAGTTTTTCTAAAATGAAATTTAAAATTAATATTATAAAATATATTCTAGATAGACAAAAATGTTCATAAGAATTTATGAGTCCTAAAAATAAAAATTTTAGAGAATGGTATTTTAGTACTTTTAATAAAACTCAATTAGCAGAATATAAAGAACAATATTATGTAGATTTGACAGAACTTGGTTATGAAATTCCTTTTAAAAAATGGTTCAAAGAATTAGTAACTCCTAAAATTTTAGTAAATAAAGAAACTCGTTCTTGGGAAAATCAAGAAGGAAAACTTGTTTACAGTAAACATCCGCATGTAGGAAATATTAAGTATGGCTCAATAGAAGCATTAAGTTTTGTAAAAACAGATAATAAATCTAAGGATATGAGTATTTTAATTAAATAAAATAATTATACACATATGCATTTACAAACTCTAGCATCTCAATTATCTAACATAGAAGAGACATGGTTACCCAGATCTAAAGATAAAAGTAAAATAGAAGAATCATCAAGTACAATTCTACTTCAACCTGCATTAATAAAACCTCCATTATGACAAAGAAATTTAATACAAGACCTCCTTTAACTAATGAATTTTTGGAAAAATTAATAGATAAATTAGGAAATCTAAATATTAAAGATTCTATAAAAACAGTCACATACAATGAAGATGATTTAAGAAATCAATTTACTGATAATATTAATGTAGTTAAACGTATGGTGCAACCTTTACCTTTTACTAGAAATTATTATCAAAGACCAACTCCTGCTACAGTTTTATTTGAAGAAAGTAATCAATCAGTTTTAAGTTATAATAGTAAATCCATTTATGAATGGAATTTAGATGGATTTTTAGAATATCAAATTCTTACAATATTACATAATATGTTAATGTATGCTACTATATGTAGAACTAATAATAATTTAGACAGGCAAATAGCTGAAATGATAATAGCAGGCTTTTCTGGACAGTTAAAAGGTTGGTGGGATAATAATTTAAGTACATCACAAAAATTAGATATTTTAGGTGCTATAAAAGTAGAACCTAATACAAATCAACCCATAGAAGATTCTGTTTATACTTTAATTCAAATTATATTAAGACATTTCATTGGAGAATTAACTAGTTTAAAAGAAAGAATTAAAGAATTAATATTAAATCTAAGATGTCCTAATTTAACACATTTTAGATGGTATAAAGATACATTTCAAACTTTATTATATCAACGTGAAGATTCTAGTCTAGATATTTGGAAAGAAAGGTTTATTTCAGGATTACCTACTTTATTTGCTGAAAAAGTTAGAAGTAGACTTAGAAACCAACATAATGGAATAATTCCTTATGACCAATATACTTTTGGACAATTAGTAGGACAACTTATTAATGAAGGATTAATTCTGTGTAACGACTTAAAAATAAAAAGTCAATTAAAGAAGCAAAGACTTTTAGGTAAAAAGGAAATGGGGGAATTTGTAGTCAATTTGGTAAAAATTTACTCCCTAATTATCCTACAAAAGTTAATAAATCTGGGTCTAAATCTACAAAAAGAAAAACTAGAAAACCTTATATTCCATATAGAAAGAGAAACAAAACGAAAGTAAACCTATAAAACATAAGCCTAAAAGTTCTAAAACAAGAAAAACATATAAACCTCGAAAATCTACTAAGCCTGTAGTTTGTTGGGATTGTGGACAAACAGGGCATACACGTAACCAATGTAGATTAAAGAAAAAGATAAGAGAATTAAAAATTTCTGATGAAGAAAAAGAACAACTTTTAAATCTAATAGATGAATCAGAAGACTCTTCAGGATATGATACTTCTGAATATAACATGCAAAGGAACTGGTTTCTGAATATATGGGCTTAAATTTGTATAAGAGGTTTTTTCAGACTTTTTGGTTTCTGGGAATCTTGGGTAATTTCTGTAAAATGGAGGGTAATGGGGAGGATAATTAGGTACGATTTCTTTGCCTTTTCCTTTCCTGTCCATATTCCCCCTGCAGAAATTCACGAGTCAAAAAATCTGGTAAGCTATTAGTTAACCCAGGAATATATTCAATATCAAAGTCAAAAATAGCAAGTAGAGCTTGCCATCTAGCAAAAATATGTTTAGAAGCTAAATTCTGAACATCTTTTTCTAATATAAATTTAGCAGCAGTACAATCAATTCTTAATAAAAATTTCGCATTTAGTAAATCATCTTGAAATTTTAAAATACAATTAACAATACTTAACATTTCTTGTTTAATTGTAGGATATTTTAGCTTGTGTATCATTCCATAAACCGGAATGATATCTAATAATATAAGGTTTATCATTAATTAATTGTTTTAAGATTCCCCCATATCCAAGGTTAGACGCATTTGTTTCCACAATTTTTAAGGATAAAGGATGCGGTAAACTTAAACAAAGTATATATTTATTTTTTTGTTTAATAGTTTTAACAGCTTGGGTGTGAGCATCAGTCCAAGGTTTTGGATTCTTTTTTAATCTTTGAAAAACGAGGTTACAATCAAAAGCTAAATCTTGATAAAATTCTGCAATATAATTTAAACTACCTAAAAATCTTTGTAGTTGATTTTTATCTAATATTTTGTCAGGAAATTTATTTGAAAATTCAAGTACTCTTTGAATTGGTTTAATATTTCCTTTTTCTATAGTATGTCCAAGATATCTAATATTAGTTTGAACTAAATTCATTTTAGATTTTGATAATACAATTCCATTATGTATAGCTATTTTATAAAATTGATTTAAATATTTAAAATGTTGATCTAAGGAATTTGAATATACTAATACATCATCAATGTAAACAATTATAAAACTGATATAAGGATAAAATATGTCATTCATTATTTTCTGGAATTCTGAAGGAGCATTTTTAAGGCCAAAGTGCATGACATTCCATTCATATTGCCCAAAGGAAACATTAAGAACAGTTTTATATCTATCTTCCTCTTTTATTTGTATTTGCCAAAATCCTGATTTTAGATCAAATTTACTAAAGATTTGGGCATTGTATAAATTTTTTAATAAATCTTTTTTATTTGGGATAGGATATCTAATCCATTTTAAGACCTTATTTAATGGTTTATAATTAATTACTAATCTTGGTGCACCTCTTTCTATTTCTGAAGCTTTAAACACATAGAAAGCAGCACAAGACCATGGAGATTTACTTTCTCTAATTAATTTATTTTCTAGTAATGTTTTAATTTCTTTTTGACAATAAATTACTAATTCTTGATTCATTTGTATGTGTCTGGCTTTAGTAGGAATTAATCTATCATTAAAATCATTTTCATAGGGTAAAGAAACTTCATGTTTTTTCCTGTTGCAAAATGCACTTGGTAAATCATTACATAAATCTTTTTCAAAAGATTTCGTATATCTTTAATTCTATTTTCTATTATTGGTGATTTAATTTTAGTTTCTAAAATTAATTTTGTTACTTCCTCTTGTAAATATGATATTTGTCTAATTTTATTTTTCTGTTTATTTTTCATTATTGAATTAAATGATTGTCTTTTTGGAAATTCTAATTTAAATGTTATATCTTTTCCTTGCAGATGTGTATGAATTCCAACATCATCTACAAAGAATGGTTCTATTAAAGCTGTAAAAGGATTTCCAAGGATTACTTCAGATCCTATATTTTTTACTAAAATAAATGTTAAATAGATACAAACTTCTGATATGCAAACAACTGCATTAGGAAGTTTATATTTTACATTTAATCTTTCTTCATTAGCTGCAGAAAGAGTTTGGGTTGTCTTTTTATAATATTTAGTAGGAACTAATCCTTCTTGTATAATATTCCTATCAGCTCCTGTATCAACTAGAGCTAATGTTTCTAAATTAAATTCTTTATTTATAATAATTTTTATTTTTAAAACATATTTTCTTGTAATTGTTTGTTCTATTACATTTAAATAATTTTCTTCTTGAGTTTCTTCTTTTTGATTAGAACTTTCGCCTATATGAAAATTTTTAGATTCATCAAATAATTTAATTTCTTCTTCTTCTTCTTGTGAATCTGTATGTTCTTTTAATTCATTATTTAATTCTAAAATTTCAATCCTTCTTTTTAATGATAACACTTTTGTCTTGAGATCATTTATTTCTTTTATTAAATCATTAGTTGTTATGGGTTTTTCTTTTCTAAATCTTTCTAAAACTTCTGTCATAGTATAAGAGGGGTTTAATATTGCTTCTGTTTCAGGTTTAAATTTAGATTTATCCTTATTTTTAGATTCTATAATTTTCTCAATAAATTTTCTTTGATCTTCCTTATTGGGAATTGAATCTATCATGTCTAAAAGTAATTCTTCTTGTGCTGTAATTACATTAATTTATAAATTATTTAAGTCTTTTATTATATTATTTTCTTCACACTCACAATTAGGCCTTCGTATTCAAGGCTAGGAGTAACATGGAAGGTGCAGAGGGCGGAAAGGAATGAGATTTGATGCGAGAAGCAATAGAGAAATGGCCAAGGTATGAGAATGAGAAAGAAAGAGGGATGTTGTCGACCCGAGGGCGACGACTCCCATATGCTCCCTGATGAGAGTTTTTGAGGAAGTATATGGTTTTCATTCAACAGGAGAGTTTGCTCTCCTGTGCCAGATTGATATTAGTTATTTTCCAGGTCGGCAACACTCGTTACTGACGGTTTTTCTATATATATTTAGGTGAGAAATGCGAGGGATGAAAGCTGTCGGGACTGCGGAGGAGCAACACGGAACCGCGCACACATGTACCTGCCGCATGTAATGTATAATGATGATGTGGTAATGCTATGTGAATGATAAATTTTGATGTGTTTGTTTGGATGAATTGCCTGTTATGAAATGAACGTATAGATGTGAATGAGTAGAGAGCCTTGAGTTCAGCCTCGGCTTAGATGAAAACAAATGAGATAATAATGGAATGCCGCGGTAGATTGTTATGTTTTGTTGTATTTTGATAAAATATTTATATACCTTTGTTGTGGACAGGTTGGCCCTTATTGCACTTTTAAGGGAAATTTTGTCCGTTTTTACGTAATAGTATATATTTTCTTTTGGTTTCTCATTTATTGTTTTGTCTTGTTTTTGCTTGTACATCATAGCATGCATATAGGACCGCGTTAGAACCCAATTGTTCTCATTCATGCATTTCATGTTTGTATCTCCATCTTGAGACGCCGAGGGCAGATCCGGGTTGGCTTAACCGAACCCAGTAGATTAGCGAACGGTTCGGTTGCCGGTGACATTTCTGGGTCGGTTCATGGGTGAGCCGAAACGGGGTGTTACAACAGTGGTATCAGAGCTAACCCTTGGTTGATTAAGATGGTAGATGCGTTACAGCTTACATGTGTGCCGAAGCTGCTCCGAGCTGTACCGACAGGTATTTTTCTGTATTTATGTTTTGGTTCACAGATTTTCTTACGAGTCGGTGGTGTGATTGGGTGAACCGATTAGATCAGGAGTTTGTAGCAGGATGGTGGCACAGACTTGCCGGACACAGATTAGGACCCCATCGCCTCCAGTAGCTAGACAGGATAGTCCTAGCCTTGTTCACAGTGACGCCGCCTCTAGTCAACCTAAGACTGCCATGCCACCAATAGAGGTCAGTGTGCCAGTTTCAACTAGCCGACGTGGTGAGAGCCATCATCGAGACAGTCGCCGTGATCGAGATAGTCGCTGGGACCGAGACAGTGGTCGTGACAGTTACCCCACGAGAAGTAGTCGACAGGAGAGAGACGTAGTGATCGCCGGTTGGTGGAAGCTCAGATACAAATGCAGCAAAGTCAAGAGGAATTTAGGAGACAAATGCAGCAAGACCAAGAGGAATTCAGGAGAGAGCTCAGACAGATAACTCTTTCTGTGGCCAGAACTGAGAAGAGACTACCAGTAGGTGAAGAGGCACGGGGAGAGCCAGTAGTTTCCACAAACCCTCTGCTGCCGCCTCCTCCTCCACCACTGCAACAGATGGCTACTCCAACGACAGCCACCTTATTTGCCCCACTTCAGGCAGGGATGAGACCGGACATCAGTGGAACCGCAGCAGTAGGTAGCGGGCAGACTGCAGGCGAAAGTGGAGCTACAAAATTTGACGGTGTACCAGTAGGTACGGGACCACAATTTCCTTGGTATGAGCAAGGAGAAGGATCGAACAGATCAGTGGATACGAGGAAATTGGAACTGTGGCAATACGAAAAATTCGTGAAGAATGGTGGACGACCCTTCTTTTGAAAGTTGGACGAGGAAGAGGCATTCTTGTGGATATCGTCAGCTATAGGAGTGTTTGACACTATGGCATGTCCCACGGAGCATCGAGTGCGTATCATCACATGAGCATTCCAGGATGAAGCCAGGATATGGTGGAGTTCGGTCCAGAATTCTATATTTGCCCATCGTTAGCCCCGGGACATCACATAGGAGGAATTTAGGGCGGAATTCGATGGAAAGTATTTCCCACCAAACATTAGGAAGATAAAGGAATGGGAATTCCAGACGCTGAGGTAGGGACCCATGACGGTGGTTCAATACGAGACTAGGTTTAGAGCTTTGGAGAGATTTGCACCAAACTTGGTGTCCACCGAAGAAAGAAGGATAGAGCATTTTTATGAAGGCCTCCATCACGAGATTAGGATGGCCTATGGCCTATTTGGATGGGAAGTTCGCTACTTTCGGTGATGTTGTGAGAGCTGCAAATGAGGCAGAATGAGTTATAGCTGCTAGACCTTGCTGGGAATTTGACGTGAAGCAGCAATACCCTAGACCGTATCAGCGAGATCAAGGAGCACAACAGAGACGTCGAACAGACGCATGTTATAGATGTGGTCAGCCAGGACATAGAACTATAGAGTGTAGAGTGGACACACACGTATGCTATAGTTGCGGTCAACCAGGGCATAGAGCCGCAACTTGTCCAACTGGCCAGACCCAACAAGTGACGCTCCCAGCACCTCCGCAAAGATTGCACTCCCAGCCCCCAGCAACAACCACAGCAGAGAGGTCAGCAGGGTCAAGGTCAAGGCCAGAGAGGTGGAGACCGACAGC
This sequence comes from Piper betle, assembly GCA_033002965.1. NCBI lineage: Eukaryota > Viridiplantae > Streptophyta > Magnoliopsida > Piperales > Piperaceae > Piper > Piper betle. The sequence goes on from JAURVB010001887.1 coordinate 26,062, forward strand.
CACTGAGGCAGCAGCAGAGAGGACTTGTAGCTATCATGACAGGACAAGAACAGCAAGCCTTGGATCAGAGAGGAATGCAAACAACACCACCACCAGGACCGTCCATTTCGGCACCACCTTGGGCAGCAGGGATGGACACAGCCACGATTGCTGAAGCACTGGAGGATACGACAAACGTGACACATACGCACAGGTCTCACCTCGGATTTCACATTTAGTAGATAGCTACCAGAGTGAAACTTCCTTAATCTAAAATTTCGAGGACGAAATTTTTATAATGAGGGAAGGTTGTAAAACCCGTGACTCGAGTCAGGGTTTTACGTTATCGAACCAGTCGGTTCAACCGTTGGTTCGAATCGAGTCAGTTTCATGAACTGCCTGCTGAGTCGAGGCCAGCCGTGAGTTATGAGCGTGAGAGTCAGGTGTACCTGAATATATGATGATAACGTTGAGAAGATGGTGAGATATGAGTTATCAGAATATATGAAAGTATACAGTATTTTTTTCTTTTTATATGTTTGATCGTAGAAATAGTTTTAGGCCGAATAACGCATTAGGATGCGTTGGATTATATTCGGGTGGGTTATTAGTTATAGAGCATGCCATTAGGATATTGTTGTGTTTGTTTTATTTTATGGGATTTTTCCATATTTTTCTAGATTTTTTTTGAATTTATTACAAACTAGTTATTATTTTGACTCGAGTAGGAATCGAGTCAATACTTAATTACAAAACTGACATTGAGGGTATTTTTCTCCCTCCCGACACTTACCCTCTCGAAACCCTCATCACTGTGTGCTGCCATTGCTGCCGTACTGAGGCAGATCAACGCCGCTCTGCCTTGCCGTGCAGTAGTCATGCCGCCCCGACCGACCCCGGCCATCGATTGCCAGCCGGCGTGCCACCGCGATGCCACGTAGCCGCCTCAGCCGTCGCCACTCCGGGCTGGATTTTGCAGCCGTCTGGACCGCGCCGCCGCCGCTGTGACCCCGACGACCACCCCCTCGCCGTCGCCGACGTTTCCCCCATCATCCTGACCGCCGTCGAGGCCAGCCGTAGCCCCGATCGGAGCACGCCGGCGCCGGCGCCGCCGCCGCCACCCATTTTCGATGCCGCCGTCGACAGGCATCGCCGCCCTGACTACTTTGTTTGACACCACCATCGGACCAAGCTCGTCGAGCTGGTGCCGATAGACCCCCTGATTGCCCCGTCCCGAATCATCGCCGGAATCCGCCAGAAAACTGCCGACACTCGCCGAAAAACTACCGGAACCGCCGGAAAACCCGAGGGCGATGGCTCCCATATGTGCCCTGATGAGAGTTCTTGAGGAAGTATATGGTTTTCATTCAACAGGAGAGTTTGCTCTCCTGTGCCAGATTGATATTAGTTATTTTCCGGGCCGGTAACACTCGTTACTGACGGTTTTTCTATATATATTTAGGTGAGAAATGCGAGGGTTGAAAGCTGTCGGGACTGCGGAGGAGCAGCACAGAACCGCACACACATGGACCTGCCGCGTGTAATGTATAATGATGATGTGGTAATGCTATGTGAATGATAAATTTTGATGTGTTTGTTTGGATGAATTGCCTGTTATGAAATGAACGGATAGATGTGAATGAGTAGGGAGCCTTGAGTTCACCCTCGGCTTAGATGAAAACAAATGAGATAATAATGGAATGTCGCGGTAGATTGTTATGTTTTGTTGTATTTTGATAAAATATTTATATACCTTTGTTGTGGACAGGTTGGCCCTTATTGCACTTTTAAGGGAAATTTTGTCCGTTTTTACGTAATAGTATATATTTTCTTTTGGTTTCTCATTTATTGTTTTGTCTTGTTTTTGCTTGTACATCATAGCATGCATATAGGACCGCGTTAGAACCCAATTGTTCTCATTCATGCATTTCATGTTTGCATCTCCATCTTGAGACGCCGAGGGCATATCCAGGTCGGCTTAACCGAACCAAGTAGATTAGCGAATGGTTCAGTCGCCGGTGACATTTTCGGGTCGGTTCACGGGTGAGCCGAAATGGGGTGTTACAGTGGGTGATACAGAAGATGTGAGGGCATGAGCGTTGTTTGTATTAATATGATTATGAGCCGTGCATGTGAGCCGATACTTGCTTAAGTATGTTACTTACCGCCCAGTGTGAGGAAATCTTGAAGTTTCATAAGTTTTCGAAGGTAATGAAATACCCATTTACTAGTTTGTATTAGTTATTTTTCAGACTAGTGACATTCGTTACTGACGTTTTTCATATAATATATGTAGGTCTTGCAATCTTGAGTCGTCTTTGGTGGGAGGACAAATAAAAGCTACACACATTTGATCTTAGCGCAGTTATTTACTTTCTTACTTTTATTTATGTTCGATGTGTTTTGACGTGTAGTTAATAATGTCTTTCATTCTCATGACACTAAGAAAGTTGTTTCGATCTATTTTATTAATTGAATCGTACCGACCGACGATTTTAAACATGACTCGACTCAATCGCAATATTTCTGATTCGATTCTTATGTAAACCAAAATCAGGGTGTTACATGAATGAGTGCGTTTGGTGAGACTAAAAATTCCTTTACTGCACAATGAAATTGTGCGAGCTAGAAAAGAAATTAAATGCCACAAACAAGGAATAAATACCGAAAATTTTTACGTAGTTCGTTAGGGTTAAACTCGAATCCCTAAGTCAGACCACGGTGAGATTGATACTCACAATCTACTATTTCTTTTTTGATTTTACACTTTACACAAAATAGTAAATTTTGTCGCCTTTAAATAGATTTACCTTTAAGATCTTTAACTCTAAAGCCCTGGTTTGTCCCTTTTTAGTCTTAGAATCTTCAAAATAACCTCACCACTGTGCTCGGAGCGTCCAAAAATGGTGGGGTAACAAATTTTGTCTCAATCCAAAGTTGTGAAGGCCTTCAAATTATTTCTAAAGTGATAAGAGGATGAACCGAACCATTTTGAGTTGGTTCAAACTAGAAAAATGCTGGAGAAGACCAGTTGGCGTGCGCAGGCTTCTGAAGATTTCTTGGTGCATTGGGATGTAGGTGGTGCACGATGCGCCAGTTTCAAATCTAGGTTACGGACGCAGTCTGGCTTTGCGGTAGTGGTCCGGGTCAGTTTGGATCCCATTAGATCGTGGGGCAGCGGGATGTGGTCACGCATCTAGATAGGCTTGCAGATGTGATCAACAATAAACAAGTCCGATGGACCCCGTCTGCGACGGCGGTGCAACAATGACTTTGAGGACTCCGACGACGGATTTTCTGGTGACAGTGGCGAGGTTTAATCACCGAGATCGATAGATATACAACCAATGAGTGTCGTAGCGGTAGTCCAACGGTCTGTAGTGGTGCCAGTGGGCGACGATGGCACTGCAAAGTTCTGATGGAATTAGTTTTTGGCTGCATTTTGTCGCCAATTCCCGGCGGCGGTGGAGGCGTACTTCTGTGGTGCTTGTCCTGAGATTGTATCCGGTGACAGTGTCGACCGAGTGGAGGCACTAGCGTGGGCGAAGGCAACTTGGGTCGATCAAACAGAGGTCGGGAAGATGGCTGCTTGCTGCTATCGCATGGCTCTGGTGGACCTCCTTTGGGTGACTTGTCCGGCGACGATGGCTTCCTATCTTGTAACAACCTAGCCCAAAGTGCAACATAATGGGTCTAAGTCATTTCTTTAAAATGGTTAACCCAAGTTAAAGATCTATAGTCCATTCCCACTTATAAACAGGATCTTTACCCGATAGGTATTAGATGTGAGACTAAGTTGAGGGATCTCACAATCCACCCACCTTAGGAAATTTCGTCCCCGAAATTCCTACACATGGCCCGTTCCTAGCCCCAACCCATGACCTTTTTGGCCAATGACCGGTAGCCTAGCCAATGTCTCTAGTCCAGCCCACCATCTAATACGGAACCAGGCTTGCTCTAATATCATTTATAACATGACCTGTAACGACCCGCCCGAACCGGACCGGGTGTTACTAAAAATATAAATAATATAAAAATAAAATTTCCAAACACATGCGTGATAACATGTCAAATATCTCAAAAAAAATTATTAATCATAGGATAAATCATGTTATATTAAATATAACATGCAACATAAACAAAATATAAACTAACTATGTAAATGCACAATCCCACAGCCTCTGAATCGTTTCCCATAGCCACACTTATAACTCAAATAATATAGAGAGGAAGTCCAATTTATAATCGATTCACCAAACCTTGGTTGGCCAAAAAGGAACACCAAGGCACTCTAAATCAACAGTCCGAATCTATACACCTGCGGAGGCAATTCTACGTTAGTGATGAAACCACTAAGCCATATAATTAAATGAAACAAGTCAATATAATCCCTATTATCATCTTTTTTTTGAGACTTTTATGAGCCTATGCTGAGCTCTTATTATGCTGGGAGGGGTGGCCACCCCATCCGGCTACCATCCCATGCATGCGCACACATGCTACGTGGCCCACGGCCTGTAGTTACCGATATTTGCCATTAACTCATCCTCTCGGTATCACAAGTGCATAATGAGTCGTCTTGTGCCATTGCGCCCTGTCGCCCCTTTCGGCATGGGGGCAGTTATTTTCTCTTTCAAGTAATTTTAAAGGTGCGGCCCCGTGTCGGACTGAGTCAATTCTTTGACCCTGGTTGCACTAGGTGTATGGTAGTTGAATCTGGGCTCAGGCTGACTAGGGCTGCCAGCAAGGGAAAAATACAACATTTCAAATAATTATACGGACCTAGACAAGCTCCGAGCGTGTCCTCGCGTCTAAGTGATGAACTCCTACTTTGTACCTACCTCGGATGCACGAATCAGCCGATTCCGTGCGGAATCTGCCAATTTAAATCAGATCGGCGTCGCGCCGATCTGATTTCGGGGCCGAATCGATCGGCCCTGAATCGGTCACCATAATCGCCCCAAATCGCCCAATTCCGACCGATTTAACTCAGAATCGGAATCGGCCGATTTAAATCAGAATCGGTTTTTTAGGAAATTACTAAAATACCCTAGGTATGATTTTTATTAAATTATTTAAGCATGGCTAAAATGGTAATTTGATTTTAAAAACCTAAAAATCAAACCCCTCTCCCCCTGCTTCCATCGTCGCCCTTGCTCCGCCGCCCTCCGCCGCGCTTCCGCCGTCCGACCTCAGCTCCGTCCGACCACGCCACCCCCGCCCGATTCCGACCTCAGCTCCGCCCTCCTCCGCACTTCCGCCATCCGACGCTCTGCCCGATTCCGAACTCAGCTCCGCCCTCGGCCGCACTTCCGCCGCGCTTCCGCCGTCCGACGCTCCGCCTGACCTTCCGACCACGCCACGGCCGTCCGACCTCAGCCCCGTCCGACCATGCCACCTCCGTCCAACGCTCCGCTCGATTCCGAACTCAGCTCCGCCCTCCACCGCGCTTCCGCCGTCCGACGCTCCGCCAGACCTTCTGACCATGCCACCGCCGTCCGACCTCAGCTCCGTCCGACCATGCCACCGCCGCCCGATTCTGACCTCGGCTCCGCCCTCCGCCGCGCTTCCGACCGAAAATTTGGGTAAATTTGGAATTTTTTATTGAAATTGAATATTGTGATGTGCAAATTGTTATCTATAATGTGCTAATTGATTAATATGATGTGCAAATTGTGATGTCCAAATTGAAATTTTGTGCGTGCTACAAATTGTGAGGTGCGAGTATGTGCTATGTGCAAATCGTGATGTGCAAATTGTGATGTGCTAATATAGCTTGGAAGTCTTGAAAATTTGCTTGGTAGTGGTCTGATTGATGATGAATTTTTTGGTGTGCTGGTGTTGATATGCTAGGGTTTTTAGGAACTGTAATTGACGGTTTTTGCAGTTAATTGTCTTTGCCTTGGTGTTCAGTTTGCTGCAAATTTAACTACAGAGTCATTTGAAGTTATCAAAATTTCGAGATATCAGTCACAGGGAAGATGGATTTTGGATGGGAATATGGCACACCACTTGATGCATCTAAGAAGCAAGTCATCTGTAACTTTTGCGGAAATACTATAAGTGGAGGGGTATATCGCTTCAAGAAATATATTGCTGGACTCAAAGGAAATGTTGTTGCTTGTAAGAAAGTTCCTGAAGCAGATGCACAAAAAATGAAAGATTATTTCAAAGGTGTGGAAAAGGCCAAGAAAGAAAAACAAAGGATTAGAGAAGAAATAGGGTCATATGGTTTGAATGACTCAGATATGGAAGAGATGGAAGTTCGGGAGCAAAGTGTTAGGTGCTCTAAGTCAACTACGAAGAGGAAGGCACCTATTTTTGAAAGTGAAAAGAAGAATACATCGGGTCAAATGAGATTATCTACGGCAATAGAAAAGAAAGCAAAAGAGCACTTCCACACAGCCATTGCTCGATTCTTCTATCACTGTGCCATTCCTTTCCATGTTGTAGACTCACCTTACTTTCACAAAATGATTGATGTGGCAGGTAAATATGGTAATCAAGGGATCAAACCTCCGGGCAGAAATTCTTTGTCAGGCAATCTTCTTACTGCTGAAGTGGCTTCCATAAATGCTAGTTTAGAGGATATAAAAATAACTTGGAAGACAACAGGCTGTTCTATTATGTCTGACAGGTGGACCAATCAATCCAGTAGAACTTTGATCAACTTTCTAGTTTACTGCCCAAGAGGAATGTATTTCCTTGGATCAGTGGATGCTTCAGACAAAAAAGGATGCTACGTATTTATTTAGTTTACTGGACAAAATAGTTGAAGAAGTTGGGGAGGAAAACGTTGTGCAGGTCATCACTCATAACGCGTCAGCATACAAAGCTGCAGGGAAGATGCTAGAACAGAAGAGGCCACATCTATTTTGGACTCCGTGTGCTGCCCATTGTATAAACTTGATGCTGAAGGACTTTGCAAAAATTAAGAAAGTTGGAACATGTATTATGAATGCACAGAAAGTCACCAAACTTATATACAACCGCTCATGGTTGTTGGCTCTTATGAGGAATAATTTCACAAATGGGCATGAATTGGTGAGACCTGGGGTAACTCGATTTGCTACTCATTTTTTGACGATTGCTAGTTTCCTGGAACACAAGCAGGCTCTGAAAAAGATGTTTGTTTCTGAAATGTATTCATCATCGAAGTTTGCAAAAGATGAGGATGGAATAGCAGCTGAAAATATTGTCTTGAGTGCACAATTTTGGAAGAAGATGGAATTTGTGCATAAAACAATTGAGCCACTTGTTCGATTTTTGAGATTGGTGGATAGTGATGAAAGACCTTCGATGCCATTCGTTTATGATGAAATGCAAAAGACCATAGAAAAAATAAAAGAGGTACATGACATGAAAGTAGAGTGATACAAGTTATTTGTTGATATCATCACCAAGAGATGGGCGAATCAATTTTGTCATCCTCTTCATGCTGCAGCATATATGCTTAATCCTCAAACTCGTTATCGCCTTGACTCTAACATTGTATGCTCTTATTTGACTTACATACCTTTTATGATTTTTTTAACAATTTCATATTGCTTGTGTTTGATTGGGAATAATTTTGTAGCCAAGTGAGGTGTATCGTGCATTTAGAGTCATTTGTCGTTTGGAAGTCAATGAGGTAGCTCGATCCATGGCATCTTTGCAGGTCAAGATACTATTATTTTTAATTTTTATATATAAATGTTTATGTATAACTAAATATGATGATTCATTTTGTTTTAATATTTTGTAGTGGTCCGATTTTGTATCTGCAAAAGGAGATTTTGGACATTCTCTTGCCATTACCAATAGAAAAGTCCTCCACGCAGGTAAAATCCACCTTTCTCTAGATTTCATATTTATTGCAAGCTTATAAGTAAATCAATTTATCAAATGTAGCATCATGGTGGGAGCAATATGGTATAAGCTGCCCTGAACTACAAAAAATAGCTATTAGAATACTTAGTCAAACTTCATCATCATCAGGTTGTGAACGTAATTGGAGCACTTTTGAACAAGTACATACCAAAAAAAGAAATCGACTTGCAAGGAAGAGAGTAAATAATCTTGTATATGTTCATTACAACATGAGGGTCAAAGAAAACGAGTTGAGGTGGAGGCATAAATATGATGCAGTTAGTGAACATTTGAGTTTAGAAGACTCGTTAGATGAGTGGGTTGGAGAACGGGATAACCTATCCCCATCAGTATGTTTAAATAAAGCTTACATCACATTCATGATTTTGTGTATGAATTTTTTTGAATTGAAATGAATAGGGTATGACTTTTTTTATGCAGGATGATTTCTTTGGTACCAATGTTGGCAACAATGATGGTGCAGATGAAGAGGCCTTTGTAGCAAATGAAAGTGGCAACACATTGAAAACTGCAATTGGATCGTGTTCTACTACGTCTGATAGTTTTTCTTTGCCTCCTCTTCCTAGTGGACAAAATGTTGATATTGATGTACATATTGACTCCCAACAAAATTTGTCTTTGCCTCATGAACCTGAGGGACTTCATATGAGTGGGAGTTCTATGCCTCCTTTTACGCAGGGGTCTCGTGTTAATGCAGATGATAGTTCTACTATTCCGATTGGTGATATTGACTCGGACTCCGAAGATGATTCAGATGATGACTTAGATGATTTAGTATTAAGCACTGTGTAAAATTGTGTTGAACATTCATTTTTTGGACTTGTATTAATGTCTTGTTGTTATTATTTGATAGAACACAGATGATGATATATGAATGTGGTATTCTAATGATAAATTGTGATGCTCTTTTAGGTATGTAATTATATGAAATTGTGTTCTTTATGATTGTTGTATAAATACTTGAATTTGTGTATTTATGTTGAGAAATTATATAATTATATATTTCAGGTATTTCTGTTATGAGTTGGCAAATTTTTGTATATGACCGATTTGGACCGATTCAGGCCGATTCAACTTAACCGATTCCTGGCCGATTCAACTGAACTGATTCCTGGCCGATTCAGACCGATTCCGATTCTGATTCCGACTCCCTGGAAAACCGATTCCGATTCCGATTTCGATTCATGCAACCATGGTACCTACACATCAAATCTATAAGCTAACGCCTACTAACTGAAATGATCCATCAACTTGAAATAATTAACTTGGAGGTAATTATAACTCTTGTCGTCAACAATCAACGACAGCTAGGGTTTAGTCATGCATCTCGTAGATCAAATTCGGCGCTCTTCGGCGTCCAAAGTTCAATCAGGTTCGATTGGATGAGCTCTGCGAAAAATTTGGCAAATTCCAGCAAATCCGATTTTCTGGCAAGTTCCGGCGGTTTCCGACAGCTTCAGTGGTTTTTCGGCAGCTTTTCGGCGGTTTTTCGGCGACAATCACCGATGGCATTTACTGGTCGGATAGGGGTCATATTGGGTACCGTTGGAATCGGCTCGGCGAGTCCGACTCATCTACGAGGTTGACGCGGTCGACGGTGGTGGCAGTTCGCCGAAAAATGACAAAATAGAGGCGGCGGCGATGGGTGAAGAAATCCGGCCAGTCTGGGCGACAATGGCCTCTGCTCCGGTCAAGGAAGGTTGCTGGAGGGCTGAGGGTGTCGAGGCTACCACCTGATCGTGGTGGCGACGGTCGCCGGCGGCGGAATCGATGACGCACGCGCAATGCTAGGCGCGGTGATTCCGGCGTCGTGACGGCCAGATGGTGGCAGGGCCTGGTCGGGGCGGCACGGCGACACTGTGGCGAGGCTAGGCGGCGACGATTGGTGGCCTGGTGCTGGCGACGATGGCGGCGACGATGGTGGCGGCGTCAACAATGGGGGCGGCTAGGGTTTGGAAGGGGAAAGTGTCGGGGGAGAAGAAGAACTAGTTGGGTGGTAGTTTCATAAATAAGACTTGACTCGTCTATGGCCCGTGTCAAGAATAATAACTAATTCGATCCTAAAAATCCAGAAAAAATTGGGAAAAATTCCATAAAATAAAACAACACCAAAACATCATAATGACATGCTCTATAACTAACAACCCACCCAAACTGCCCCGACTCGAAATTAATGGTTGAACTGATCGGTTCTGAATATAAAATCCTGGCTCGAATCGCGGGTTTTACATATCTGGTGGATCTCGATCAGGATTTGTTCTCTGTGTGGGTGAGAGCCCAGTGGAAGTGGTGTTGTGGTCGGTCGTGGCCTAGGTTGGCCGAACAGTGACTTCAAAATTGACTACACATTTCTGATTTCTGATCCTTTCTTCTTTGTTGGAAGTGTCGGTGTGGCTAGCGACAATTTGGGCTGGCCGGACGGAGGGCCCAAAGTTGACTTTTTGCTGCTACGCTGCTCCGGCAAGTTGTGTCTTGAAGATTTTTCGGTAACGGAGGGCTTCTCTAGCAGTGGTTCTCGGATGAGTTTTGTTCTTGGCTGTGAAGGGAACTCACTAAAGGTTGTGGTGTGGCCGGAGGAAGCTTGGGCTAGTTGGATGCGCGTTGACAAGGTGAATGCTTCATGTTATTTCTTAATTTGGTAGAGGCTTTTCTTGGCTTTTTCGAGTGAGGGTGGCTTTCAACAGTGGTGGTTATGGCTGGATTGCGTCGGGGGCACTCCAAGCTCTGCACAGGTGGGCAAGGATCTCTGGAGAAGGGCTCCTCCCCTTCCTTCTTCATTTTCTGCTTCTTTCTTCTGCTCTTCTTCTCTGTTTTTTTCTTTCAACGTATGAGCCCCCCTTTTCACAGATTTGTTACGAAGTATTTATAAAAGTCAAGCCTCCCTTCTTCCCCCTTGGTTGGTTCCGTATTTGATGGCATGAAATCTTCACATCCTCCTCTTATCGGCTCCTTCTTCTTATCCCATCCCCTTCTTGTGGAGCTGCCATGACTCAATCCAAAATTCACTGAGGGTAGCAGAAGGATGCGGATATGATTTATAGAACTCGAACACGGGCAAACAAGTTTATGTTTGTGCCCAATCAAATAAGTAAATAAATAAATTCATAAAATCTATAAAAATCTAAATTAAGTATATATTATTAAGAACAAACTTAAATTTGATAGTATAATTAAAATATTTTAAAATTTTTAATTTATAGAATTATGTTATAACATTTTTTAATAAATGATAATAATAATAATTCTAAATTAAGTAAGTATTAAGGGGTTTATAAAACTATTGTAGGTTAGCCTTAACCACCAAAGGCTACAATTCAATGAGCCAAAAAAAACCTTGTGCTTTAATTTAAAAGGGTTGATTATCATTGCATAGTAGTAGAGATCTTAAAAAAACTTGTATAATAGTGGAAATCCCACAAAATGTGCAAGTTTTATAAATATCTTTCCAAAATATAATAATTTAATTTAAATTCATAGTTTAATATTTTACTTTTAATTTAAAATTTTAATTTATTTTTAATTATTTTTATAATGACAGAATATAAGTTGACTCGAATTAGATAACTTAAATTATTTTAAAATCCTTACTTAATTTTAATAAGTATATATATACATATAAAATAATTAAAATTTTTACTGCCCATGATAAAAATAATATTTATTAAACCTAGTCACATTTAAATTATTCTTTTCAATGTACATTACAATTAATTAATATATTCCTCAAAAGAATAGTTGAAAATTATATAATATTTAATTATTTTATTTGAATAAGAAAGTGTAAAATTATAAAATATATAATTTTTTATTAAAAGGTATAAAATTTAAGGTAAATATTTAAGTAAGACTTTCCTAACAAGTAAGGGTAAAATTATAATATATAGACCTTCGATAAGAAGCATTGTGGAGACTCTGAACGATGTTTTCACATATTATTAAAAATATTATAAAAAATAGTGTAAATTATATTAAGCAAAATATTCATCTATGTGCACTGTCAAAAGAAGTGAGTGCTTACAAATTTTGAAAAATTACATTTATAATAATTGAATAAAATTTAAAATATATCATCAGCATCAATTTATGCCATGTGCATCAATAAAAAAGAATTTACACGTTATAAAATGTTAAATCATATTAAATGAGTTGATGGAGTATTTCTTAGGGTATGGTCAAGTAGGAGGAGAAGTGGAGTACGATTATATAGGTTGATGTTTTGTGAGAAATGAAAGGGTGGTCAATATGTGTCATTCTTTGGGATTGAAATTCAGGGTTTGCTTACGCTAGTTGGAGGGGTTTTCTTGGGCCTTTTTTGGTTTGGGTTATGGCATATACCTTCTAAGATTTTCTTCTTGAACCGTGTTGAAAATTAGTTGAAGTGGTCTTCAACCTTGCCTTGTGCCTTTTTGATGACTTCCATGTCTTGCATTTTGAAGAATGCATCTGCTCACTTGGAATTGCACAGGTTTAGGTAATGGTCATACTAAACAAGCTATAAATACTCTTACTCGGTCTATTCGTCTTGATCTACTGTTCCGTTGTGAGACTAAAGTTTCTTCTATTAAATACAACCCTTGTGAACAGTTTGGGACTTCATGATGGGATTTACAGTCCCTAGTAATGGTCAATCTGAGGTCTATTCTTGGGATGGTTCGGACTTTTTGTATAATCACATAAGTGACTAATGTGCAGTCAAAGGACTCTTTGCTTGTTATTGAAATTTTCTTAAATCTGATCGCTTACATTATATGGATATTTTTGGTTTTATGCTTCAATAGTTTCAGGGAAATGCCTTGTTGTCCCCGGATGAGAAGGATGGAAGGAAGTGGAAACTGGTTTGCAATGTTTGCATGGTAAATTTCATTGGATTGTGGGAAATGGCAAAAAGATTAGAATAGGACTTGATCCTTGGGTGTCATGTATCCTCGGTGCTGTTCCAGCACTTCGTTTTGATGTACATCAATTTGCATCTCTGAAGGTTTCTTCTCTTTCTCGGTCCGATCTCTTAGGATGGGATGAATTGAACATCAATCGGTATTTCGAACCAAGTCATGCAGCAGCAATTCTTGCATTGCCTCCTCCTTCAGTTGTGTTGCATGATTATTGTATTTGGCATGACGCTCCTGGAGGCAAGTCTTCGATAAAATCCATTGCTTCACATTCTCAAATTTGTGGTATTTCTCATACTATTATTGATCGGTAAAAGTGATGGAAACTGAGTGTTCCCCCAAGATTCAAGATGTTGGTTTGGCGTGTTGGTTCCAATTGTTTGCTTACTCCGGATAATTTGAATAGAAAAAATATTATGGTTAATCTGACGTGCAGTTTTTTCGATGCTAATGAATTTGTTTTACACTTTTTAACAAATTATCCTGTGGCTAAGGCTTTGTGTTTATCATTTTCTGGATCTTAAACTTGAGGCATGGCAGTGCACGTCAGTGCTAGAGTTTGTTCAGCTAATTATGAATTGAACAGATTTTTTTGCGGATTCTCGATGTTCAGGTTGGGCTTTGGTTGCGTATAGTATGACTTCCTCTATTATATTTGCAAACTTTGGATCAAGTAGAAGACAATCTGTCCAAGAAGCAGAATTAGAAGGAGTTTTACGAGGAGCCAAATATGCAGTAGAACAACAAATCACTGCTGCTATTTTTTGGTTGGATTGCAAATATCTTGTTTAAGGTTTTCATGGTGTTGTATCTAATGTTAATATCTTGCTTTTGGGTTGTCTTGATTGTTTGAGAGCTGTTTGTAAGCGGTATAAATTTTCTTTACTTCAGGGGAGAAGAGAATGTAATTTTCTAGGTAATAAGTTAGCCAAGTCAGCAGCTGTTTCTTGTTTAAGCGAGAATTTATTCAAGGTGAAAGATAGTAAATATAAATTCATACTAAACTAATAGGAAATGTATTTTGATCGTAGCATGACATGCATGATTTAATTAGAGTCTGGAGTGTAGATAATGAGAAATTTTTAATTTTTTATATTAAAATATTGGGACAACTAGTCAAAAGTTTATTCATAAAGATTGTAAATTTGTAATTCTTTCAAATTTAAATTAGATAAAATAAAAATTACTCTCATGAATTTTTTGATTATGTACATGTGTATAAACTTTGGTATTTTATAAAAGAATAAAATTTTTATTTTAATTATTTTATCTAACTCCTTAATCGAGACGAATGAAACTCTTTAGACTCTCCAAATCCAAGTCCCTGGAGAATACGAGGAAGGAATAGGGGCGGCTATGCTCCTTCTTCTATGCTTTGTTCAGTGTTCGCCACCTCCCTCCGTTTTTTTAAATAAGTGACAGGACAACATTACTCGTGGAGTAGTTTCACATGCCGAACTCTTTTATTTATTTATTTATTTATTTATTTATTTAGCAACTGCTTAGCTGTGCTTTGGAAACTCAACTGTAGCCGGGATTTAAAGCAGGAAGGAAATTCACGGACATGGTTTCGGATGCCAAACTCCTTTATTTTCTTATTTATTTATTCAGCAACTGCTTAGCTGCGCTTTGGGTGCTTTGGAAACTCAACTGTAGCCAGGATTTAGGGAGGAACATAGGAAATTCATGGACATGGTTTTGCATGGGTTGGATAAACTCCTGTTTGATAAATCGTTGCCTAAATCGTGGGGGAGTTGGGTTGAGGCCCTCCCTAACTCCATTATACACATGATTATTTTTATAATTAAACATATTACAAGTTACAAACTAAAATCCTCCTCGAAAATATTTTGGTTTAACTGATATTTGGTTGCTAAAAAACTATAAAAAGATAAAAAACGATAATCATTAGTTGTCTAGTGCGGAGAATACCAGTATTAATTATACTTTATATATAAAACAACAGTTTGTGTCCTAGAAAATTTACATAATTAATGATTGGAATTTTTTGTACGCTGTTCTCTTTAAAAAATAGATGAAAAAAGAAATTTAGAATTTTATAAAAACAGAAACATTGTATATTTTTTAATCATAAAAAGATACATTAAATATAGACTAATTTTTCTAAACATATTTGAATGTAGACTATTTTATAGGGCTTGTTACCTAAATTTTTATCATGAGAATGGCTCATACCCAAGTCTTAATAGAAAATAAAATAAAATAAAAATTCAATTAAAAAATTCATAATTTTTTTTTCAAATTATAAATTTCTTTCTTTGCATTAAAAAAATAATAAACTTCTTTAGAAAACTGGAAATAATTTTTTAAAAAAAACTGCAATTAACCGGGAATTGGCTTTCAAATGATAAGTTAATTGACAATTTTACCCTTTCCCACCAAAGTAGACGAAGACAACCCGCCAACTAACGACGTCGTCAAGACTAGCCATCGATACCATCCCGATCGCCGGCGACGGGCCATGGCGGTGGCGGTGGCCGTAGACGGCCGGCAGAGGAGTTTCCGGGCCGTCTGTTGGGCGGTGGACAACCTCAGCTCGTCGGCGGAGTCTTTCGTCCTCGTCCATGTCGCCCCTCCCGTCACTTTGATCGCCTCCCCATGTACTGATTCCTCTTTCTCCTTCAATTGTTTTGATCGGTTCTGGTTTAGATTTCATCATTTATTGGAAAATTTTGCTGTGAAAGGAGTGTTTGGTGGTGAAGATATGTTAGTCAATTGCTGGTCTTTTCGTTTTATCCCTGTTGATTGTGGTGAACGCTATATATGCTTTGGAGTTGGGATTGTGATATTCGGATTTATGAGCTTGTAGTGGGAATGATGTATTTCTTTAGTTCTGAAGTGGGTTTATGGTGAAGAGTTGAGCAGATGGTAGAAAATTTTGAGGGTGAGTGTAGAGAAGTCGTCATATGGGCCCAAGACAAGGGTGTGGGTTGAGATGATTTTATAGGAATCAGTTAGATGAGATTTTGATGTTCTTCGTCGATGTTTGAATTGGACTATGACGGCAGGATTGGTTGTGTGAGCAGATGACTAACAGCACTTACTTCTCATCTGTCTACCGGTTAATTGTTTGTTTGAATAGCTTATTGAAAATTAAACTTATTTAATCAAAATAACGAAGTAATAACACCCAAAATTGGACCTCAGGTATAGATACAATCATGAATAAAAAATTATCTAATTCCCACAGGTTAGACCAGATTATCAAAGTTATCTCACACGAATAATTCGAACCCGTTCTATAATGTGTCCCATTATAACTGGACACATATATAGAGAGTGAGGTGGTATCATTTTATAGTAACACCTTTTGGTCTCATAACTTTTCATCAGAGGTTGTTACCTTCAAGAGAGTCAGAAGCTTCAATAACTAAATAGAAATTAAATAATAATTTCTAACATTTATTGATGTTGTTTCTAAGGTCTTATTATTGTTTGATTTCCTGTTGATTGTGGTCAAACTATGCTTGGGAATTGGGAGTGTGATATTCTGATTTAAGAGCTTGTCTTTTAGTTTTCAATTGATTGTTATGAAGTGGATTTATGGTGAATAGTTAATCATATGGTATAGATGATGGGGAAATGTTGAAGTAGAGTGTGGAGAAGTGACCATATGGTTTTGAGAAGCAGTAATTCAAAGAAAAAGGTATGGAGTGAGACAGAGAGGAAGGAAATAGTTAGACATGAGTTTCGTGGTGTAATTTGATGTTTCCGTTGGACTCTGACAGGAGGAATGGTAGTGCAAATAGATGATTAACAGCCCTCACTTCCTATCTGTTTGGCAGTTAATTGTTTGAAGAGCTTATTGATGCCGTTTCTTTGGCTTATAGTTGTTTTAGCTAGTCACAAGAAGGGATCATTTGTAGTTTATACCTACAAAATGTTGAACTTAGGAACAACCTAATAAACACAATTTTATTTTTATTTTTTTATGTGTTTTGGACCTATGTATGCAATCAATTTTATGCATTTCTAGCTCACATATATCTGCTACTGCTTCATAGTGGGAAAGATTCCTGTCAAGGAAATGCCTGCTGATGCTACCGCCCTATATTTGAATGATGTTAAGCTTAAATCTGAAGAACTTTTCCTTCCGTTTGAGAAAATGTGGGAACTGATGAGGTACATTCCTCATTTTTTTGTGAATCTTTCTTCTCTCTATGTTTATGTATAGCACTATTGATTCTGATGATATTTTTTACTATTCTGTTTGCAGGTAGAAACCGTGGTTCTGGAGGATGACAATGTAGCTAGCGCTCTTTTGAGATATTTGTATGAAACTGGCGTCAAAAGTATAGTGTTGGGTTCTTCCTCTACGAATTGCATCCTGAGGTAGGTAGTTTGGAAAGGGTAGACTAATAAACTAAACTAACCAGCTTTCTTCTGAATCCTTCACTGTAAAAATGCAATGTTCTGCATCTGTTTGTTTTTTTCCATAGACAATGTCATATCCCTTTTGTATTGATATAATTTTCTGACAGTTAATCTTTTCATAATGTACAACTAGGATTATAAATGAACTGTAGAAAAGTAAGTTCATATTAACATAGGACTAAATAGAAAATAAACACGTATCTTTCATATCATCAGAGCAGAAGGCAGAAGTTAAATTTACTTTATTATCAGCTGGTCTGTCTCAGTGCAATTAGAGATAATAATTCTTTAGAAATTTAACTTCACCTATTAGTAGAAGCCTTTAAATTTGGTTCTTGGCAGCTTGAACCCCTTGAGTTTGTTGACCTGCATGGATTGTTTTGGTTCACGGATTGAGTTTTTAATGTTAATTAATACGTCATTTTTTAGGAAGTTGAAGAAACCAGGTGTGCATGCTACAATCATCAAGTTGGCTCCACATACCTGTAATGTGTATGTTGTTTCTCAGAGCAAGGTTGTTTCAAAATTAGTGACTAACATCGAAAATGCAGGTTGCTGAAAAGATATGCTTATTTATGCCTATTTTGCTTTAAATGGTTGACATGCTTGGTTGATTTCATTTGTTGATTTGAAATTAACGAATCATTTAGGGGCTGTTATTGCTAATGGGCTTCAGGGGAAGATTTCTCAAAGAACTCCTACTGTGGTTCCAAGGTCTTTTTATTCTGTGGAATCCGGAAAAAACGTTGTTCATGAAGAACTGACCCAGAAAAGTGTGGGGATCAGCATAAGTCATTCATATAATAAGGATTCAAGATCTTCCATAGACACGCGGAAAAAGACGACAAATTATCTTCAAATGGACATTCTTGTAGAATCAGTTCGAATGTGCAATCTCAAGCATTTGATGATGAGGATGCTTCGTCTATCCTGTCTCAATCTAGTGATCATGTCAGAGACTAATGTCCTATCGCATAGATTTTTTAATACATTCTTTTGTAAATTTTCCGCTACAAAGGAATACTCATTTTTATCAAAGCTTGATATGCATGTTAGGTGTTGTTATTTTTTAAAAATTCACACTGACTTTGTGCTTGGCAGTCCTTTGCACAGGTTGAAGTGGACCGCTTGAGGCTGGAATTGCAAAATACACTGGCTTTGTACAAGTCTACCTGTGAAGACTTGGTCTATGCTAAGAAAAAGGTGACATCATTTTAACTGAATGTGTTAAACATGTTTAAAGCTGGTTTAAAGCTAGAAGGGTGAGTAATATATCCTTGTTTTTGGTGAATGTTTTGATGTTGAGCTGGGCAGTGGCCTTAAACCTATCTGGACTTTGATTTCAGTCCTATGGGTTTGGCCACCAACCAGGCTAACTGATTCTAATTGTAGGATGCTCGTTCTAATTGTTCCACAAGTTTGTTAGAATAAAATATGAAAGCTTCCTTCGTTGAAATTACATGGATATTTTGTGTATATTTAATTGAAATAATTGATATAGCCTGTTGACATTGCAGGCGCAACTGCTTTTTGCTGAGTACTCTGAAGAATCCATGAAAGTGCAAACTGCCTTAGAAAATGAAAAGCATTTGAAAAGGAACATTGAAGAGGAGAAAGCCAAACACTTGATAATAATGAGGGAAGTTGAGGAGGCTCATCAATTGTTTGCAAAAGAATCTTTTGAAAGGCAAAGAGCTGAAACAATTGCCTTGAAGGAATAGTAGAGAGGAAGAAAGTATTAGATTCTTTGTTATCAAATGATAAGAGATACAAAAGATACACTGCAGAAGAGATAGAGCTTGCAACAGATTCTTTTTTAGAGGTCAGAAAGATTGGTGAAGGAGGGTATGGAAAAGTTTATAAATGTAGTCTTGATCACACAATGGTAGCTGTTAAGACTCTTCGATTTGATGCTCCTGAAAAGAAGGAAGAATTTTTGAAAGAGGTAAATTAAGCTGCATTTTTTTTTCATTTCTTATATATTATACTTTGCGAGTGCTTTGGATTCTGAAGTGTCAGGGTTCATCTCTTAGCTTAAAAATCTTAATCAAATTGATTCTCAAATTATATGCATCTTCAATCATCCTGGGGGAAAATATTTAAGCATTTACTTCATGAAGCTTCTTGAATTAGCTCAATACTGCATCTTTCTAAGCTTTTTATAATGCATCAAGGTTGAGGTTCTGAGCCAACTTCGTAAACTTGGTAATGCTTCTCGGAGCCTGCCCAGAAAGCGATTGGCTTGTATATGAATACCTAGAAATTGGCAGCTTACATGACCAGCTTTTTGGCCACAAAGGTGGTGCATCAATGCCATGGTTTGTTCGCCTACAAATTATCTTAAGTGTGGCACGCGGTCTTGCTTTCTTGCATGGGAGAGAGCCTGAGCCATTTGTCCATTGGGATCTAAAGCCAGGAAATGTCTTGCTAGATAGAAATTATAGAAGTAAAATTGGTGATGTTGGGCTAGCAAAGTTTCTATCTAATGTTGTACCGGATGGTGTCACTGAATATCACGATACTGTTCTTGCTGGTACCCTTTACTATATGGACCCTGAATATCAGAGGACTGGTACATTACGTCCGAAATCAGATTTCTATGGCCTCGGAATCATAATACTTCAGCTGTTGACAGGAAAGCATCTGGTAGAAAACAAGATGAAAACTGGCTTGTTAAGAGACATTCTTGATAAGTCGGTCAAGGACTGGCCGCTTATAGGACCAGACAGGCTTACAGATTGCGTTGAAGTGCTCAAGACTATGATGTAGGTATAGGGCAGAACTTGATTCTGAGGTGATTCTGCAGCTTGAAGAACTCCTATCTCAAATGGATGGTCGTGCTAGATTGCAACTACTAAATATCCAAGCCCCAAGCCACTTTTTCTGTCCCATCATGCAGGTATAGTGCTGTCTTCTCCTCTTTCTTTTCTTCTAGTTGGATAGTTTAGTTAGTTTCATATGTAGGTCCTTTTTGTCTCCTCAACATAGTTCTGACTTAACCAAATAGTTTCCATCAGAATATGCAATTAGAAATTGCCCTGACTTGCGGGTCTTAAAGGACCTGGATATACATGATTGATAATTACATTACGTAGAATCTCTCTATGTGGACTTGGATTTTGCCTGGTCAGTCTATTGGAAGCTTTCTTGAATACAGAAATATTGGAGAATGTAAAGTCCAGATTGATCACTGCAGTATGAAATAAGGGAGATCATCTAGCGTTCATTTGGTCTGACCATCTAATCATTCCCTTGCTAATCCTCAACTTAATGTATTCTTGCGTTTGATCCAGGATGTAATGAACAACCCCTACATCGCAGCAGATGGATATACGTATGAACATCTTGCAATCAAGAAATGGCTGGAGAAGCACAAATCTCCAGTGACTAAAAAGAGACTTTCCCACAATAGGCCCCAAACCATTCACTTCGTTCTGCCATAAAAGAGTGGAAGCAACAACTGGCAGCCTAAGAAATTTTAGTGCCACTATCAATTACAGTTTCACTTCTTTCCTTAGACAGTTCAGCAAGAGCATTGCAAGCAATTCTGCTGGAGCAAATTTGCAAATAAGATTTTGGGTGGTGAAATGCAGCTAAGGGCATGACCAAATACCACCTTGGCTGGACAGAGTCTGCTGCTTTCTTTGTGTCATTTGTTGTAGATGGATAATGAGGGATCAAACTTGCTTTGCCATTCACAGTTGAGAGTCTGCCATATCAAATCAATTAAGGCACCTTTGTATATATATGATGCTTTGATTGGCATATACTTGAGGAGATATAATTGTTTGATGGACCTTTTCAAGGTACACCCGGTGGCTCCCAGTCTTTGTATTAGTTTGCATAGTCAGTTGTGCAGTACACATGAGCAGATTGAGCCTGCGAATTCTATAGTTATTCTTGATATGCCAAATGATATGGACGTTTGTTACCAGAAAAAGCAGAATGAGCCAAATCGATGGAGATTATGCGATTGCTATTCCTTTACCCTTCATGGAAGGCAAGACAGAATGATGAATTCCGATCATACCTGCAATAGACCAATTAAGGCTTTAACAATCAATATATGAGGAAGACGAAAAAGCAAGCTAGAACAATTTTCTTTAGATTCAAATTCAATTACACTTTAACTACATAAAAACATCTCCAAAAACTGACTCACTCTCTATTGACTCCACTATTTATAGTTTTTTCTATAATACAGGACCCCCACCATATTTTTATAAAATCAAAATACTTTTTTTTTTTTTTAATATCACCAATTCTTAACTGACTTGATTTTCCTTCTCTCTTTTCTTTTTCTATGTGCTTCAAATTTACTCTGTAACATGACCCTCCCCTTAAGCATTTTCTTCTCCCTAAGGAAATTCTAGAAATTGCTTAACAAAGTTTACTTATTCATCAAGAACACTTTCGGAACAAACTACCTCTTCACCATAATACACACACCCACAACATATTCGTATAAAATCAGAATACATTTTTTAGTGTTTTTGAATATCACCACTTCTTAACTCACTTTATTCTCTCTCTCTCTCTCTTCTACTAGCTTCAAATTCGCTCCATAACATAACAATGTTCTTAAATATGAGTTTCATACTGCAACAACTAATTCAGAGGTCCGTATTGATGATAACAATAATGTTGATGATATTGCCAATGATTAAGTGTTGATGATTTTATTAGTTGTGTTGATAATGACGTGGTAAATAGCGATGATCATTGTTTGGTTAAACTTTCATAACATATTGAGCCATCATTATTGCCCGAGATTTTGGTCTACTTATTGGAGACATACTGCCTCATTTCTCATATCCTTATTTTTCATTGGTTGATATTGATTATTACGGGTTACGCTACAAAAGTTTATTCTCAGACAATTGAGTTCAACACCATTGGTCTCATTGGATGAATTATGTATCACCTAAGTGCCATTATGTCACTTGTACTTGTTTATGTTTACCTTGGATTGTGGCTTTCTTTTCTAATGAACGACATAATGTGTTTATATGGTTACTCCTAATCTCAGCATTCAATGTGTATTCATGAATAATCTCAGTTTTCAATTATTCAATCATTTTATTTTACTAAACTCAAAGTTAGCGAAATTAGTCTGATAATGTTATCATCAAATTTATCTTCTTATTATTGCTTCTTAAGCTTGCTTTGACAGAACTCGAGGACGAGTTCATTTGAACCGGGAAGTCTGATGCAGGACATCCAGTAGTATGGTATTAATTATTTTAAAATTTTATCTATTTTATTATTTGTAAGATTTTTATGTACTTTTTGTATTTTATTTTTAGGGTATTTTAGGAATATTTTTATTATGGTTTTATTAATAGATGCCATAAATAAGAGGCTATTTTTATTGTACCTAGAATGACTTGTGATGATGAATTGAATTGATCTAGATGTCTGCCTGTATTTAGGTTTTTTTGTTAATTTAAATTTTTATTTTTAATAGTATTACTAATTTAGATCATCCCTCTCCCTTTTCTACATCAAAGACCTTCCATTTTCATACAATCTTGGTCTGGAATTTTGGCATAGGCACGGTGTCGGGCTACTGGTGGTGTTTGAAGATGGAGGATAAAAAAATACATTGTTGGGGCAGATCGAGGCATTCATCACGCCAGGGAGGTAAGATGGTCTGTGCATTAGTGGCTATGTGGTAGTTGAGGGCTTGTCCGGTGACCATTTCTTGGTTTTTTGACGGCGACAATTCCTTCACTGATAAAAATTTTGAAGTAGACACATGTTTAGGAACATTAGTGGCATTGTCCTTCCCTGCTTGTCCATTCTTGAAGTCCTTCTATCCATTTCACTTGTATGATACCTTTGCAGTTTTGCTATTAACCTTTCGTGCTTTTGTACTAAGCATGCTGTCAGGAACGAAGTACTTGGTTGGGCAATTTCCACATTTGCTTTGATTTCTTACTTTGATCTCTTGGTATCCCTTTTGTTTTGCTTAAAGAATTCTCAAACGGGATCAAGTATTCCGTCACCGTACCTTCCTGCTCCAACTTAATTAAGTTATACTACTAAATCCTCATACAGTGAAGGACCAAAGTGACTTAAAACTCATTCTCTAAATTCTTCCCATGATAGATCACCTTCCAGCTCCTATAGTATCCTATACCTATTCTATGCATGACCATTCAAGTGACATAGGCTGCCATTAAAACTTGATCATCTTCTGGAATATCATGACACGAAAAGAACTGTTCCGCTTGATTAATCCAATATGTTGGATCCGATTCCCCATCACATTTTGGAATCTCAAGCTTAATCTATTTAACAAATTTAGAGTGTGTTTCGATGAGTTCGTACCTGTTTCAGAGCCGGAGATCTCATAGTTGATCTCGTGGATGGGGATTTCCCATCCCACTCTCTTTGATTCGGTGATCGTCTGTCCACACCATATTCGTATAAAAGCAGAATACATTTTTAAAATTTTTTGAATATCACCACTTCTTAACTCACTTGATTTTCTATCCCTTTTTTCTTTTTCACTCTGTAATGTAACAATGTTCTTAAATGAGTCTCATACTGCAATTAATTCCGAGGTCATTATTGATGATCACTATAATGTTGATGATATTGCAAATGATTAGATTATTGATGATTTTATTAATTGTGTTGATAATGACATAGTAAATAGTGATGATCATTATTTGGTTAAACTTCCATAGCACATTGAGCCATCATTATTGTCCCTAGATTTTGGTCTACTAATTGGAAACATACTGCCTCATTTCTCGTATCCTTATTTTTCATTAGTTGATATTGATTATTCCGGGTTATGCTACAAAAGTTAATTCTCGACAATCGGGTTCAACATCTTTGATCTGATTGGATGAGTTATGCATCACCTAAGTGCCATTATGTTACTTGTACTTGTTTACGGTTACCTTGGATTGTGGCTTTCTTTTTTGATGAACGATATAATGTATTTATATGGTTACTTCTAATCTCTGCATTCAATATGTATTCGTGAATAATCTTATTTTTCAATTATTCAATTATTTCATTTTACCAAACTCAACGTTAGCCAAATTAGTCTGACAATGTCATCATCAGATTTATCTTCTTATTATTGCTTCTTAAGCTTGCTCTAACAGAGCTCGAGGATGAGTTTATTTGAATCTGGGAGTCTGATGCAGGGCATTTAGTAGCATGGTATTTATTATTTTAAAATTTTATCTATTTTATTATTTGTAAGATTTTTATGAAATTTTATATAATATTTTTAGAGTATTTTAGGAATATTTGTATTATGGTTTTATTAATAGATGCCGTTAAATAAGCGGCTATTTTTATTGCACCTAGAATGACTTGTGATGATGAATTGAATTGATCGGGATGTCTGCCTGTATTTAGTGTTTTTTTGTTAATTTTTATTTTTATTTTTAATAGTAGTAGTAATTTAGATCATCCCACCCCCTTTTCGACATCAACGAGCTTCCATTTTCATAAATTTGTTGACAAAGGGGGCATTGTCTTTTCTTTATAATTTTGGGCCTGGTCAAGTGCTTGGTTTTGGGACAAAAGGAATTGGAAAATCAACTGCAAATAAATTGGTGGCCGGAAGCTAAAGCTAATTTGGGTCATTTTAATAATGTACGTTTGTAATTGGCACTCACTATTTTTGTCGCTGTATAGATCTTTTTAGGCATTCTAATATGTTCTTTTATTTTTTTCCAAATTGCAAAATCCTCTTGATTTGCAGGAAATTGTTGCTTACTTTCGGAAATCCAAGCTTGAGAGTTATTTTAATCTTCCACAATTTCGATAAGTTTGAGGTTTACTTAGAAAGTGATATTTGTTGGAAATGGCATATGTTATCTGGCTTTTTTAACATATGCTACATATGCTTATTTGGATTTTGCAGGGCACAAAAATGATAGTCTTTGAAAAAATATTGATTGGGAATGTAGGGAAGGGACCAGACTAATGCAGAAATAAAAATTCAAAGGCCGAATTATGTGTGGATCTCAAGTTAGGTCAAATTATTGATTGGAATGTGGGTGACTTATCCAGTGGTGAGCTCTACGGATTTGCTATTGTCAACCAGTGCTGATTTCAAAACTGCATAGATTTATATATTTGATGAGCAATCAAGTTATCTTAATGTCAACCAAAAGTTTAAAGTTGCTAAAACAAACCACTGAATTTTAATTTTGATACCTATTTATTGATTTTTTATGGGTACAACGATTTCAGCTTTCAAAGAAAGAGGAGGAAAGGCTTTGCTAAGAAGTACATTATCTAATTGTTATTTATGCAAGCCTTCTAAATTTATTATCTAATATTTATCTATTATTATATACTAAATTTGTTATTTATAACTATTTATACAGCCTTTAAGGATGTAGATGCATGATCCAATTTTTATACTTAATTACATCTTCAAAGTTAGACATACTTATTTTTTTGATGACGCTAAACATAGCTCACATATAGAGGGTCGTGTTACCTGTTTCATATAACAGATGGGAAAATAAACTGACCTTCATGATTCGAGCTCCTCATTCAAACTCAATGAACTGACTTTGTGAAGCCCACCAAGAGATGAAAACCGAATTAACTTCGGATCACATCAATATGCAAAACGAGGCAAGACCACATACACATAAAATACTCATTTATCTTACTTACTAGCTTAATGAAGGCTTATGAGGATTTTTTATCAAAGCTGGCGTATGGGCCAACAAGGTGAACAAGGCCTACTAAGGTGTTGGCGGTGGCGGGGGAGCTCTCCGGTCCTGGTTTTGGGGGGTGTTGGTTTTGAATTTTTTGTTTGTGTTTGTGTTGGCTTCTTCTGTTACAGGATTGTACCTCAACCGCACACCAAACTTGTTAAGGATTGTTTCATTTTTATTTATTTATTTATTTATTTATTATTATTATTATTTACTATCAAGAAAAAACTTATAAGTATAATTCTATCCAAATTAAAAAAATTCAAAAATAAATTCTATTTAATTTTTAAAACTTTTACTTATTAAAATTGATTAATTAAATTTTTGTTAAAATTATATAAATATTCATTATTTTATTTTAAAATTAATATAGTCATATTTTTTAAAATTAATTTTGTACATTATTGATATATATTTTATTAATATTTTAAATATACACCACACATCGCGCTGGTCCTTCGCTAGTTATAATTAAATTTCCCATATATTTTATAATTTGCTTTGATTTTACCGTGGTTGGTAATATCAATCCCTTTCATGGTAAAAAGCAGGTTTCATTATGAAGTCTGGAAAAGTCTTTACCTCCTTCACCTTTCCCATCATACATAATATCTCATTGTCGGTATACGGAAGCTTTCCCGTCGCTCTGTAGCTCTCTGGATCTTTCTAACTCTTTGATCTACGCACAGGTATGCACATCTTCATGTTTGATTGCTTGACAAATACATGGAATTTTTACTGCATATTAATGGCTTCATGCTAACTCCTGAGAACTTTCGCATATAAACTTTAGAAACAATGACTTTTAATCTCTGGTCATCGACCCCTGATAGCTGCAAGCTTGCAATATTATCTGATTTTCACATTTGTATCATTTGTAGTCTTGAAACACGGTATTCTGCAAAAGATTTGAGTTAAAAAATAAGACCATCCATGTAAGCTCATTTTTACAATCCGATTAGTGGTCCTATCTTAGCTACTTAGCCGACTTAACACGTATTAAACGACAATAAAGACTACAGTAATTATGAGCCACCCTTTCCCGTAAGCGACATCGTCACTAAACCATTGAGCTCACTAATTTGGCACCATCATATGAATGCTCTTTCTGATTTTGGTCTTCGATAAATAATGTTTCACTTTTTTCGTGGCCACTTTAGGTTTGGCTGTGTAGTAAATACTTAGTCATGC
>JAURVB010001888.1:0-12276 GCA_033002965.1 Piper betle
AAAATGACTGGCATACTCTCATATATCTGATAACTCATTCTGTTCTGCTGTATTCATGACGTTATCATCATATATTTGGGTACGCATGACCCTCATAGTTCATACACGCGACCGGCGTCGGCTTGGTACACGTGTCCTGAAACTGACTCAACTCGAAAAATAACGGTCGACCCGACCGGTTCTGAATATAAAACCCTGACTCGAATCGTGGGTTTTACACCCACAACTTGTTGCAGTGGATCTGGATTGTTCTTATTCAAGTCTTGTCGACCGAATCTCAAGTAGATTTTGTGCCAAGAGCCCTAGTGTCAGTTACCCAGGTGAAAGCTTGAAGTACCTTATCACAATTGCCAATAATGAAGACTCGGCAAATGTACTTGAAGAGCAAGTGGTGTTCAACACAAGCACAAGATCAACTCCTCACCTCCACTTCTTTGCATTGCCGAAGAAATCAAGATCACTATCCAAACTCAGACATTGGGAAAGATGTCAGAGACTTCAATCAAGATCAATGTTGTTGAAAGTGATGTAACAAGAAGCTCAACAAATAGTAGGAGGAATCACAAAAGAACAAGGCCACCTCAAGACGATAGAAGGAAAAGAAGACATCATGCAATCTTGTTGCCAAAGAAACTTGACACCCTAAAGAAAAAGTCACAAATGAGAATAGAGACAAACCCTATCAGTTTCCCATTGCCACCCAAATCTACAAAATAGAAGGAAAGAAGTCTAGACTTGAGACCATAGATACTGAGCAAAGATCTCTCCCCAAGATCAAAATGATGGTCAGCCACCACAAAATGACCCAAGAGGGGTCATCCCACCTTGAGGGGAATATATTATGATGTAAAAAAAATGATAAAAAAAGAAAAAGAACAAAGAGAGAGAGAGAGAGAGAGAGAGAGAGAGAGAGAGAGAGAGAGAGAGTTGAAAAAACAAATGCAAATTGTATTTTGCCGATTCTTCTTCTGAACTTGCAAAAAATCGGTAAGGGGACTGATGAATGGACACAAAGATGAACATGTTTACCTATATGGGGTCTTGTAACACCCCATTTTTCGGTCTGAAGGACGGACCAAAATGCAAAGTACAATAGAGGCAGAGCCTCCCTTGCGACTATGAGTGGTGACTTTAAAAATGCTAATGATCACTCTCAACTGCAGAAGAGGCACACCCCGGCTACAGCTTTGAGGTTACATGCTATGACATGAACCTTTTCTTACTACGCAGTTTAAGTGATTCGTTACATTTCTTAATTTCTTACATGTGAATGAATGCAGAGAATTTGAACAAGGATTGTGGTTACCTATTCCACATACCCGACATGTGCAAGAAAATAAAATAATTAAGCATAGCATCATCGAATGCTAAGGCATCAAACCCTAACACTCAGGCTTCATACATGGGTCTTCAAGCGGTGTGAACCATTTGCTCCTCCACTACCCACATTTCTTTATCACACACTCACGCAACTACAACAAATATGATTCGCGTACCTGATAAGCTCCTCATCATGTTCCAAGACCTTGAGGCTTATACACCTTGAAGATGATAGTAAAGAGTGCCCTAAAGTGTGTCTACCACTACAATAATGTAATGATATATAAAATACACATGCACAACAACAATCAATTGACTTGTGTAGAATCATACAAATTCATGCAACTTCAGGGCTTATTCCCGTACCATACTATATCTCACTTTCATATCAACTCAATAATTAACACAAATACAACACAAAATCCCCCACCATGAGCTGTTTGATCCATCCACCTATGCCGGTCCAAAAGGCTAAACACCTACATATATTAGAGAAAAATGTTCAACAATCAAAGAATTAATTGTTCATCCTGTAGAGACTGGAAATATAGCATTACTGGCAAATGGGTATTTAAACACCCACAAAAAGTTGTAGAAACTTCTAGAATCATACAAGGTGATAGAGCGAAGGCTGATGCGGCCACATATCATACCAGGATTGCCTACAAAGAGGCATCTTACAAATATATATAAACATTCATATATCGCTACGCTGTCACATCTTCTATTTATCACTTGCCATAGTACCCATGTGGCTCAGAACCAATGTGTCACAATTTTTTGGAAACGTGTTGCATTCGACAGTGCCCCTACATACATTGCACCACTTAAGGGTAGAAGGGGTACTAGTGCAATTTGCTATATCTGCATATAGCTCACTCTCTTATTCGTTAAATTTGTAAAAATACTCATATTCATATAATAGGTTTAGGAAAAAGAATGTATCTCTAAAACTCCACGATTCGAGTCAGGGTTTTATATTCAGAACCGGTCGGTTCGACCGTTATTTTCGAGTCGAGTCAGTTTCAGAACACGTGTACTGAGCCGACGCCGGTCTCGTGTATGAGCCATGAGGGTCATGTGTACCCAAGTATATGATGATAACGTCATGAACACAGCAGAAAAGAATGAGTTATCAGAATATATGAGAGTATGCAGTTCATTTTTTTTATTATGATATATAATGGATCGTAGAATTAGTTTTAGGCCGTTTATCGCGTTAGGACGCATTACGGGCATTTTGGGTGGGTTGATAGTTCTAGAGCATATCATTATGATGTTTGGTATGTTGTTTGATTTTACGGGATTTTTCCCGATTTTTATGAATTTTTTTAGGATTTAATACGACTTAGTTATTATACTTGACTCGAGCTCGGAGACGAGTCAAGTAATATTTACGAGTTTGCCACCACACACCACTCTCGACCTTTCCTTTCTTCCACGCCCAAACCCTCGCCGCGCGCCGCCCCTGTTCGCGCGCCACCGCCGCCAAGGCCGACGCCGCCTGGCCGCCGATCGACGCCGCCCAGCTCGGCCACGGTGTCGCCCTGCCGCCCCGACCAGGTCCGGCCACCATCGGACTGCCGACTACGCGTGAATCGCCGCGTGCGTTGCGCTTCCGTCGCCGATCGTGCCGCCGGCGACCAGTCGCCGCCGCGATCCGGTCGGTCGCCTCAGCACCCTCGACCTTCCAGCGACCTTCCCCGACTGGAACGGAGGCCATCGCCGCCGTGGCCGGCCGGATCTAGCGACCCATCGCCGCCGGCTCTGTTTTAGCCGTTTTCCGGCGAGCCGCCACCTCCATTGGCCACGCTGAGGTCATAGATGAGTCGGGCTCGCCGAGCCGGTTCCGAGGGTACCCAACACGACCACTTTCCGGCTAGTAGACGCCGCCGGCGATTGTCGCCGGAAAACTACCGGAAGCCGCCGGAAAACCGCCAGTAGCTGCCGGAAAACTGCCAGAAAATCGGAATTTCTAGAATTCACTGGAATTCACTGGATCTTCCGCGGAGCTCACCCAGTTGAGACTCGATCGAACGTCGGACGCCGAGGAGCGCCGAATTCGAGCTCCGAGACGCGCGACGGAACCCTAGCCGTCGCCGATTGCCGACGACGTGAGGTATAATTACCTCCGATTTGATTATTTAAAATTGATGATGATTGTTAGCACAGCATGCTAGGATTGATTTATGATGTGATTGATAGTGCATGGAGGATAAGTGATGAAGTGATAAGTTACATGATGTGATTGATAGTTCATGGAGGTTAAGTGATCTAATGAAGTAAGTAAATTGAGCATGATAATCGTGTATGATGTAACTTAGGAAAAATACAATAAAATTGTCATGAATAGGATGAGTTAGAGTTATTTTCATATTTATGGTTATTTGACGATTGATGATTTTGTGTTTAATTGTGTTGAGTTTGATGCATCATTTAGTTAGCGGGCGTTAGTATTTAGTTTTGATGTGTAGGTACGGAATAGGAGCTCGCCGCCTAGGCGCGATGACACGCTTGGAGCTTCTACCAGGTCCGTTTAGGACTCATCTCTGATTTACGTCTTTCTATTGTATGTTTGATTTATTGCCTGCAGGACGGGTTAAGTGGCGTTTTATCGGATCCCACTTAACTCGGGCCATTTAACCGAACATTTTCCGGATTAATAACCCCTCGAGGATGAGATCCCTCGAGGTTGATTTCGAAAACAAGATCCACCAAAAGTTGCCTTCGGGCCTATTATATAACTCCCTACCCAAGCCTATATATATATAGTTTTCGCGTTTCTGTGAGACGAGAGATGGAGAAATCGACTGCACGTACCATGCAGAGGATGCCGTGACAGTCAAAGCGGGCTCTGGATTAGTGCCAGCGGACTGTTCCATTCCCGAGGGATCCTGACAACTCCGCGTTTGAGTTCCTCACACCCGGAGAACGTGGAGGTTTACGGGTACTGTTTAGTACAGCGCATGTCCGGACTTGTGGTTCAAAGGGTACTAAAGGCGACTGCCTGAGAGTACTCGGCCTTCGTGCTCAAGGCCAGGAGAAATATGGAGGTAAGGAGAGGGCTTAGGATAAAGTTTCACGAGAAGTACTGAAAAAGAAGTGGTGAGAGTGGCACAGTACCAGCAGCAGATCAGTAAGTTCGGGATGCTACCGGGTCTGCAGCCCAGTGGCTCCTCAGTAGTGCCCTTCAGAGTGTTCACGTGGAGTATATGATGTTTTCTTTCATATGAGAGTTTGCTCTCATAGCCAGCTTGTTATAGTTATTTTATTTTCCGGACCAGTAACACTTGTTACTGACGTGTTTTTATACTATATGTAGGTAATAATCACGAGTTGGAGGAGCCAGCTTGGACGGAGGAGCAATGAGGTCTTGTACACACATACACGTTAGATTTCTGAATGTTTAATATTGTGTTATTATGTTATTATATTGTGAATGACATGATTTCAAATGCATGAGACATGATATGAATGAAATGAGACATGATCAGAGTATGCGTCAGCGGAAGCGTGGTGGGTTGAGACCCAAGCTTCAGAATGAATTCATAAGATGTTAGATTTTGTGTGAATGAAATTATGGATGCATGTGTATACATTTATATATATATATATATATATATATATATATATATATATATTATTTTGACAGGGTGGGCCCATAATTGCACTTTTAGGGGAGACCCTATCATGTTTTATTTCAGAATTTTTATCGTAATTGTAATGATGTGAAATTTAGTTTGCGTGTCATCCATGTAGTATCATGTTAGGGTTTTATGCATTTATCCATGCATGACGAGTCGTATCTTCATCTTAAGACGCCGAGATTGGATCCGCATGAGTTAGGTTCGGGTTAGCCGACCTAACCGGGGCCTGTAACATGCCGGTTCGTTCACGAGCGTGAACCGGATTTGGGGTGTTATAGAATTGGTATCAGAGCCACTCTCGGCCGATTAAGATGTATGATACTTTTATAGGTGATGTGTGTGCAAAGACTGCTCCAAGTCCAGCTGGCAGGTATGTTTCTGTTTATTTTCCTTACATGCAGATTTTTTATTGATAAGTTGTTTGGATAACAGTGTATTCAGGACCTTGTTAGAAGTGTGTGGAATTAGCCTTAGTTAAGCTGACATGCCATATATGGATTGTTATCATAATATCAGATTGCTTGCCCAGTTAGATGTGAGCAGGGGATGTAGTAGTGCTAGCAGAGGTAGAATGGGAATAGGATCCTATCTTATACCAGATCCAGATGTCAATAGACGTTAGATTCTAAGAATCTGACAGGAATGTCATGATGGGCGTAGAGACCCACCGAGGCTGTCCATTGCAAAAGAGATTTGGATGTTGACCAGGTGTCCATGTTTTGCATGTCACCGCATCAGTCCTGCTTCCATTGGACGTGGTGTATATAGTGGGAAAGAACTTGAAGTATAGAGATACCAGTAAGTTAGTGGCACATGAGATGGACCGTCGAGTGCCTTAGACAAATCCCTACAGATGAAGGATGTGGTTATGCCAATAGGGCCATTGAAGTACATGGAGCATAGATGAGAGTTTCTGCAGACGGCTTGAGATGGACTACTTCTAGAAGATAGTAATGAATGAGGATGAGTAGTGAGACTTAGGCTTGGACATAACAAGGAAAAGACCAGGACCACCAGTGCCTACGAGATCAGAGTGGGGTTTAGCATAGGTTGACCATCATATGTGTCAGCATCATGATCCAAACCCCTCTGGATCAGACACGCTTGATTGGACGACCTGAACCGAGTTAATAGCAGCCAAGATATGGCAAAGATAGTAGTAGATTTACGATGCATATGAGTAGGATTAGATATTTTTGCATCTAGGTAGTGCACAACCGCCGACCGAGTGCACAACCACCGATCCGAGTGCACAACCACCGACCGAGTGCACAACCACCGACCGAGGTGCACAACCGCCGACCGAGGTGCACAACCGCCGACCGAGTTGCACAACCACCGCCCGAGGCGCACAACCGCCGTCCGAGATTCACTACCACTGACCGCAGACGCACTACCGCCGTCCGTGTATTGCTCATCCACCGATCAAGTAGATTAGTTAAGGTTTAGTAGGACTAGAGTTTGAGGAACAAGGAATAGTTACAGTGAAGTCAGCAGAATAGAAAAGAGTTAGGAAAACTGAGGTTATTTGGATGAGATAGCATAGGATCCGACTTCATAGCTCTCTTGCAATCATTGTCTTGACCTGACACCTTTGGGTCAAATGTATGTTGCAAGATAACCCCATCAGGCACTGTTAGTGACAGTTTCATAAGGATGCGCATGGACAGAATTCAGGGAACATGATAGCATGACCTCCAGATAGGACGGTCACAATGATCAGACTGTGCAGATTGCATGCTAGTATATCCATGAGCTACGACCAGCATACATAGATCAGATGGTTAGTAGACGATCACACTCCGTTGAACCCATTTAGTGATGGGCCAACTAGTGATAGGAATTTGACTTATATAGAGTATTAGGCATAGATAGAGGGTTCAGTGAGGAAAGGTTTTTCAGAAGGATAGTGATTCCCTTGTGTTTCGCCAGCACGATTAGGTTCTCACCTTGAGACATAGGATTGAGCCTTGCCCTGAGTATAGAAATACCTTCAGGGTACTAATTAGGGCTTACAGTGTAGGTAGATGTTGCAGACCGATCAATCTGATGAGGATTTTCACCCCAGCAGGGGAGCGATGTAGATAGAGACTTCAGACAGAACAGACCGTGCAGACCAGACGGAGTGATACCAGTGTATGCTCATCTTGGTTGATAGCCTTGCTTTAGAGTCTACCACAGCGGTAGTAGTCATGTGAGTCAAGATTAGTACTACAAATCGGTACGGGACGGCAGGTCACACACCACTGAAGAGCGGACGAGACATGTGTCGAACCTCATTATGAGTCCCCGTAGACTTGAGGGGAGACAGTGGTTCTTTGGGTCGTTTGAACCCCGCCCGTTTAGAAGTGCGTGACTAGTACGGTATCAAGAAACACGTGCCTACTGTTAGCTGATTGAACTAGAGCCACTTAGGAGCCGTTTCTGAGATTTGTCATTGATTGACTGTTCCACAGACTGATCACCTGTGGCATAGTAAATCATGGTGATCTTAGAGACAAGTCCATAGACCTACCGATATTTTGGCCACCCAGTATGCTACATAGGGATTTCATCTCCCATCGGAGACATCCGATAAAATTAGAACGGTACAGAGTAGGAGCTACCTGCCTTGGCGCGATGACACACTTGGAGCTTCTACCAGGTCCATTTAGGACTCGACTCTATTTTACGTCTTTCTATTGTATGTTTGATTTATTGTCTGCAGGACAAGTTAAGTGGCGTTTTATCGGATCCCACTTAACTCGGGTCATTTAACCGAACATTTTTCGGATTAATAACCCCTTGAGGATGAGATCCCTCGAGGTTGATTTCGAAATAAGATCCACCAAAAGTTGCCCTCAGGCCTATTATATAACTCCCTACCCAAGCCTATATATATATAGTTTTCGTGTTTTCGTGAGACGAGAGATGGAGAAATCGACTGCACGTACCATGCAGAGGATGCCGTGACAGTCAAAGCGGGCTCTGGATTAGTGCCAGTGGATTGTTCCATTCTCGAGGGATCCTGACAACTCCGCGTTTGAGTTCCTCACACCCGGAGAACGTGGAGGTTTATGGGTACTGTTTAGTACAGCTCATGTCCGGACTTGTGGTTCAAAGGGTACTAAAGGCAACTGCCTGAGAGTACTCGGCCTTCGTGCTCAAGGCCAGAAGAAATATGGAGGTAAGGAGAGGGCTTAGGATAAAGTTTCACGAGAAGTACTGAAAAGAAGTGACGAGAGCGGCATAATACCAGCAGCAGATCAGTAAGTTCGGGATGCTACCGGGTCTGCAGCCCAGTGGCTCCTCAGTAGTGCCCTTCAGAGTGTTCACGTGGAGTATATGTTGTTTTCTTTCATATGAGAGTTTGCTCTCATAACCAGTTTGTTATAGTTATTTTATTTTCCTAACCAGTAACACTTGTTACTGACGTGTTTTTATACTATATGTAGGTAATAATCACGAGTTGGAGGAGCCAGCTTAGAGGGAGGAGCAATGAGGTCTTGTGCACACACACATGTTAGATTTCTGAATGTTTAATATTGTATTATTATGTTATTATATTGTGAATGACATGATTATATGTTTGAGCATGATGATATGATGTGAATGAAATGCTAAGACACGATAATGGAATACAAAATATGATCAGAGTTGAGCAGCGGAAGTGTAGTGGGTTGAGACCCAAAGCTTCAGAATGAATACGTAATAAATGAGGTTCTGTGTGATTGTTAATGCATGCCGATATATCTGTATATATATTATTTTGATAGGGTGGGCCCATAATTGAAGTTTTAGGGGAGACTCTGTCAGTTTTACTTCAGAATTTTCATCGATTTTGCTCGTAATTGTGATGGTGTGAAATTTAATTTGCATGTGTCATTCATGTAGTATTATGTTAGGATTTTGTGCATGCATTCATTCATGACGGGTCGTATCTTCGTCTTAAGACGCCGAGATTGGATCCGTACGAGTTAGGTTTGGGTTAGCCGACCTAACCGGGGCTCGTAACATGCCGGTTTTATTCACGAGTGTGAACCGGATTGGGGTGTTACAGTATCATATATTTTTGGAGCTTTAGTTCGAAAACCAACAAGGGTCTCATCCTTGTAGTTTTATTAAACTTACAATAAAATGAGACTAAATGACCCAGTATCAAAGGAATCCAAAAAATGCCGCCTACACCATCTTATTGCTTAAAATGCTATTAAATGTGACGCTCAAGAGCCAAACATAAGGGTGAAGCAAGAGAGTCCTATAGACTTGGATGAGTGGAGCCCTGCGACCTAAATCGATGAGCTCAACCAGCATAATATAACACGAGATGGAATCCGAATCATAATTGGATCACACTGGCACACAAAATGAGGCAAAGCCTCCACACATGTACAATATGTAAAACTTAATTAGCTCACTTATTGCACTTAGTGATGGGTTAAACCTCATTAGGTAGTTTAATTTAAGGTTTGGGGATACAATTCTTCTTAGTGCATGATTCGTACTTAAGGTTTTATCGTTCGAATTTGAACCAGACGGTTTTTTGGACAGACTATATAGTATCCAATTAAGTTGAAATTTGAACCCCTAGTTCTAGACACTGTAAGGGTCTATCATATGTATTAACAAGTGATAATATGTGGATTATCATGTTCGTTGACGTTAATTAAAGTCGGATTAATGTGCTATGAACAATACCCCGTCACTGAACAATAAACTTCAAAATTTCAGCCCATTTGCATCAAAAGTCAAAATAGGCTTGGGTCAATTGAAATAGTTATATAACACTTGAAAGTTTAGCCCTCCAATTTTCTTATAGTTGGGCCTCGGTAATCTTTCCAATCTTAATTTCTGATTTAGTGATTTCTCTAATTTACCTGACCATGGTAGAATGAGGAAATTTTACCATAATCATTTCCATATTCAAATGCTTCAAAATTTACATAGACAATGCAAGGACACTTAGTAAACTCTATAATTTATTATATAACTTTCCCACAAATAAATAAATTCCATAGATTTTTCAATTAAAATCATAGAAATAGGATTATGAATTTATTTCCTATGTACTCCAAAAATCCGAACCAATTAACTATTAGAAAGAATTTTTTTAACTCCAAAATTTTCAAAGATTACATAGCACAATCATTGGTTTATTAGGGAAAATTTTTATAGTTTTTTTATGTGATATAATTTTTAAAGCCAAACATTTAACTAGAAACACCACAACATAGGCAGGTAACACACAACACAACAGATGCACACAATGTTTCAGTTAATTTAACGGCTCAGGCCTTAGTTGAGGCAATCTTAACAAAATAAATTTAGGGGAGATTAAGATCAAAACATTCTTAACAAATGATCCTAAGATATATCATGAAATTAAAATCATATCAAGGTGTAAAAATTGGGAAAATGAGACGATTCAGGTCACTAGAACCTCGAAAGCTGCCACCTTTCGTCCAACGTTGGACGATTTATCATGATCATCCATACTAAATCAATCAACATGAATGTCGTATAACTTATAGCTCTATGTCGTGGTGAACATAAAAAGACTAAGATAATACAAACCTAATCATGTAGTACATGAGCTATGAGTTCTTAGTGTAGATCTGGTCACACATATGATGCAAAATCATAACCATTTATCTCATTACGAAAATGACATGAAACCACCTCTCGGTGTACCTTTAAGAATAATCAGCTAGTCAACTGGGGAAAGAACATACCTTTAACAGTTTATGGGGAGGCCACGTGGAGCTTTCCCATTACAAGCCCTTCAACCCTTGAAAAAAACACCTTGGAAGGCCAAGGAAGGGATAGAGAGAGTTCAAGAGTGGAGAGGAGGTTTGGAGAAGGATTAGGGATGTTGAGGGTGAGTGGAGTGGTTGGGTTGGAGAGGAAATGTGAGGATGAGGGTGGGGTTGGCTAGGTGATGTCATAGGCATGGGTGACACACCTAATGAAGTGTGTTGGGATTTGAAATATAGAAAGAAAAAGAGGAAAAGATTTGGTGGTTGACAAAATAATTAAAATAAATTACAAAATGAAAAATTTTCTAAAATAAGGCAAGTCACGGGCATAAGGGCACTTCGACAACGTCTTGGCATCTATAGTCTAAACTTGAGCGTCAAATTCAAACTTTGTCCGGCTGCGAGGGCGCTGGCATGATGTCTTTTGCGTCTAGTCCTCATTTGCATCATTTTAGGTTTTCCATTGGAAACATGAAACAAACATGACCACAACACATGAAAAGTGACTAGACACATGAGGGACTCAGTCCTACGGTCCAACTGGACTTGACTCGACTCAAACCGAATCATGAAAAGAAAATTGTCGGGCACATAGCATCCAATGGGGGCAATAAAGCTAAAGGAGCTAAGGCTATGAAGCCAATGCATGCCTGGATGCCATACACAAATACGCGGCAAAATGGTTGGGTAAGCAACTCGATCTGGGTCACGACTGAACCAAAATTAGAACCACAAGCAAAAGCTTAGGTTTTACAGGTCCGATAACCATTATCCCCATCCTTCTCTTATCTTCATTGAATTTTGGAATGGGTCATTGTGGTTTCCACAACATGGGAAGAGGTAAAGAAAAAGAGGATGAAGAGACTAGGTCAAGATTTTAGCCATCAAATATGGAACCAACCAAGCGGGAAGAAGGAGGTTTGGCTTATATAAATACTTCGGGACAAAATAAGGGGAAAAGGGGGCTCGACGTTGCTGTTAAGGGAAAGAAGATAGGAAGAGAAGAGGAAGAGGAGGAGCCCCTTGCATAATCTTTTGAAGTGACCCCCAAGACCACCAGATCAGAGTTTGGAGTGCCCTAGACATAACCCATCTGGAGAAGCCTGCCATCACCAGAAAAGCTTCAGAAGTAGCAACTCGAGTTGTGAAAGGCCATCAAGTAGCCCTCTTAGCTTGTCAATATAAACCTATTCATAAACTACGGATGACCCTATTGGAAGTTCACTCATCCTTAGAAGTTTATTGTCCTTGTACATATGTTTTCTTTAAAAGTAATACTTTAAAAAATGAAAGAAAAGGAAAAAAATCACAATTTAAAGCAATAAATGACGAAAAATAAATCAATTTTTAGTAGAGTAAAAGCACCAATAAATAAATTTAAAAAATGTCACATGTACCCAAATGTTAAAAAATAAAAAAATCTGGGAAAAACGAAAATAAAATATCAGGGATGAAAATACTAGAAGGCACAAATCCAAAAAAACGGCGAATAAAAGATAAACATCAATAAGAAAATTTTCAATGGTACTATTAGTGGAAGAAGTGAACTACAAAACGAAACAAACAGTTTGCAT